>VXAY01005125.1:1614531-1707017 GCA_013399855.1 Oxyruncus cristatus
AGCCAAACTTTCGACGGGTCGAGCGGCGGTGCTGCCCCATCCATCGCCCGGGAGGAGAGAGCCGCCCCGGTGAGTGTGCGAAGGGAGGGCGGCGGCGGGACCGTGCCGCGGGTAGGCGGGAGCAGCCGCCCCACTGCGGAGTGAGGGGGCTCCGCTCCCCGCCCCGCCCCGCCCTGCCCTGCCCTGCCCTGCCCTGCCCTGCGAGACCGGCTCCGGTGGCCGCAGCCGGCGGTGGCCGCGCTCGCCTGCCCGGGGCAGGAGGAAGGTGAGAACGGGAACGGGGGGGACGGAGGAGCGCGGCCGGCGCGGGGCCTCGGCGGGATCCCCGCAAGCTCCTGGGCGCGGGTGTCTCCCGCCGGGAGCGGGTGTCTGTCCCCAGGGACGGCGCCCGGGGGGCGGGAGGGCAGCGGCGCCGCACCCCAGAGGCACATCTCCTGCCACCTTCGCCTCCAGCAGACCCAGACCCTTTCCCAGCGCAGGCACTGCGGTCCTGGTGGGAATGCTGCTTGCTAATGTAATCACGTATTCAGCCCTTTCTGCCTACTTGCGCTCAGAACCGATGTAAATTCTCTCTGGGCCTTCCTCTGCCGAAAGTTAGGCGCAATTTGATGCCTACCCATGAGGATCTGACTGCTGAGAGGAAAAGAAATAGGAAAAAAACCCCAGTGTGGTGCAGTGTGCAAGGGTGCAAGTAAATGCACACCTGGAGAGTTTATACCAAAAAAAGAATGGAAAGGGTCCTGTCAAACACTACGTGGAGTCTCAAATGCTGTCTCAGTTTTATCCCCATTCTTTGAAAGAAGCTGATGTTTTGCCCACATAACTGTCCCACCGACAATGTGAAACTTGTCCAATTTATTTCATTGCTTGCTGACGTGCCAGCTCATCTCTGCTTGAAACCATGGTCGTCCTTTCTCTCTCCCTCAGCTTTGTCTTACTGACAAGAGCAAAGTGTCTTTCATCAGCCTGAACAGGGCAGTAACAAATAAAATAAAAGTGTCAGAACAAGAGAAGGCTTTGCTAAAAGGAAAGGGTTGGAAGTAGGAATCAACAGAAAGTCAGGCACTAGAGAAATGGCTGAAAATATTTTTGACAAGAAAGGGATGCTATGTTACTTGGGTAAGCTGCATCCTTCTGCCTGGATTTATGGCAAAGAAGGGGAATATTTGTGAAATTAGCCATCCCTCTCACCTTCCTGCTTCTGTGTGAGCATATGACCAGCTATTATTTTGCACTGAAAAAATTATGAGATTTTGGAACACCTGACAGTCCTGGGACCTCATCAAATCTCTAATCTAGCAATATATGCAAACATAATTCCTGGGTGTAGCTACATAGGTTGAAGGAGAATGCTCAGCAGAGTTCTGAACTGCATAGCCTTGGCTGTGCAAATTGTGGTGGATCTCTTACATTTTTAACCTGGTAGATTAAAAGTGTATTGACAAGGAATCCCTTCCTGCCACCTGTGCTTAGGCTAGTAGTTGAAAACTGATTATATTACTAAAATCAGCAGGGTACACCAGTCTGAACAGCTTGCACATCTCAACTGATGTATCTCGTGGTGTTTCACATCTCAGACTTACACTAGTAATTGTCAAGTAAAGGTAGACTGAACAGTATAGCATAATTTTGACCTGTTTTGTTGGGGGGAAAGTACCTTTCAGTTCATGCATCTGATCTGTTGCTTTTGCAAAAAAAATTTGCACTGAGAAATTCTTTGGGATATTGTGTGAGATGGAAGCAAGCACAAAGGGCTCAGTCACCTGCTAGTCGTCAACCCTCCTTTGTCGGTTTGGAAACGGTACCGAAGAATGTCACTCATAGGTAGTTGCTGGGAACAGAGGTAGGGATGGAAATGTACCTCTGTTCCTCTGAAACATTCCACTGAAAATGAAAGGAAGAAAGTTGATCTGATTAAAAAGAAAGGACAGGAATTTTAAAAAAGGCATGTGAATCCAAACACATTAATAGCCAGACTGTTTTTTTAGGTGGACTTGAGTTTTAGATGGGTTAAGCCATGTGTAACACCTGATGGCAAGAAAGTGACGTTTCATCTCTACTCTTGCTTTCCTTAGGGAACGTATGAATGTGAAGTACAGTGAGTAACTCAGGTTTGGCTTTCTCCTCGATGGCAAGCAGTGGTGTTTTCTTGGTGAGCCTGCTTGGCCCTGGCAATTTCTTACTATTTTCCCAGGTCAAGCCAAGGAGTTGCCAGGTGTGTGGTTCTTGCTTAGCATTCCACTGATGCTCTGGGCAGTTTCCATGGGGACATGCATGTTTTGCATAGGACTAAAGTTCAAGTCAGCAAGTAGTTGTAAAGCATCCATGTATTGTGTCTACCGAAGTCTTAGGGCAACATGGAATTTGTCTCAGGCTGTGTAAGGAGGGAAACAAAATACTATTTTGATGCCAATAGGGGAATTCTTTGCTCTTCTTTTTGACTGGAGTCAGAAATGAATGCCTGATTGGCAGCCTTCAAGGAGCTGTGTTTTCTCAAACATTACACAGAAAGGGAATTTTGTATAACTATGTTTTAATTGTTTCTGGGGTTGATTTCAGCGTGAATAAGTTACGCAGTCATTTCAGAGAAATTCTGTTATTCCAGTCCTATTACAGTGGTATTTCTTACTTGTCTTGTGCCACAAACTGTTCTAAAAGAAAGTTTCTTAAAGAAAGATCCCAGTAATTAGTTCACTGCTATTAGGGAGGGGCGTAAACCTGTAAGTATTTAGTAACTATTTAAAGGAAACACTTTTCGTTAAGGAAAAACTGAAAGATTATTATGCTAATAACAGTCTGGATGGTGCTGTTCATGTAGAATTCCCATAGATATTAATGGAAGTTATGTGCTAAATCAGCAGTAGTTTTAGGTAGTGGATTGTAAAAAAATGATATGCTGCCCAGCAGGATCTTAATACTTTTACATTTACTTAGGCAAACTTTGTCTTTAAAATTCTTTTGAAACCTGTCCCAATTTTCAGCGGGAGTTGTGCCTGAATAATATTCTGTAATTTGCCTTCAAATGTAAGGGCAACAGAATTTAAATATATTAAGACGATCTTCTCTTAATCCTGCGATGTAGCACGTGGATCAGGAAAGAGCTGTAGCTTTAGCTTATTGCTTCTTGCCTTAGCCAAAGTGGACTGATCTTTCCGCTTGTTCTTGTACTGTTTTCTTTTCAGGGACAGCTCTGTGGCTCAGACCAGGCTGCTGAGAGGATGGGCCCCCTGGAAGCAGCAGGTGAAGAAAACCAGACAGATGAAATGAAAATGGAGCTGTTCACCAAGCTGTACTTGCCAAGATACACCACGCCGCTCAATGAATTGGCTCTGGACCCTAAACCAGAACTGAAGGACAGCACAACACTAGTTGAAGTGCAGATAATTCTCATCTTTGCTTACTGCTCCATCATCCTGCTGGGGGTGATCGGAAACTCCCTCGTGATCCATGTGATCATCAAGTTCAAAAGCATGCGCACAGTGACTAACTTCTTCATTGCCAATCTGGCTGTGGCTGACCTGCTGGTGAATACACTGTGCCTGCCCTTCACTTTGGTTTATACGCTCTTGGGCGAATGGAAACTGGGCCCAGTGTTGTGTCACCTGGTGCCTTATGCCCAGGCGCTTGCTGTTCACGTGTCCACTGTTACTTTGACTGTGATCGCTCTAGACCGTCACCGCTGCATCGTCTACCACTTGGAAAGCAAAATCTCTAAGCGGATCAGCTTCCTGATTATAGGAATTGCCTGGGCGGTCAGTGCCCTGTTGGCAAGTCCTCTGGCCATCTTCCGCGAGTACTCATTGATTGAGATCATTCCTGACTTCAAGATTGTGGTTTGCTCTGAGAAGTGGCCAGGAGAGGGGCAGCTCAACTATGGCACCATCTACAGCATCTCCATGCTCCTGATCCAGTACGTGCTGCCTCTGGCAGTCATCTCCTATGCCTACACCCGTATTTGGACCAAGCTCAAGAACCACGTTAGTCCTGGGGCAGGGAGTGACCACTACCACCACCGGCGTCGGAAAACCACCAAGATGCTGGTGTGCGTGGTTGTGGTGTTTGCAGTCAGCTGGCTGCCGTTTCATACCTTCCAGCTAGTCAGTGACATTGACAGTCAGGTGTTAGACCTGAAGGAGTACAAACTGATCTACACAGTGTTTCATGTCATTGCCATGTGCTCAACGTTTGCTAACCCCCTGCTCTATGGCTGGATGAATAACAACTACAGGACGGCCTTCCTCACAGCCTTCCAGTGTGAACAGCGGCTGGACTCCATCCACCCTGAAGTATCAGCAGCTTTCAAAGCCAGGAAGAAACTAGAAGCAAAGAGGATTCAATTCCCTGGTGACTCTTTCACACAACCTACCAATGTCTAAGATGTCTGACTTCAGAGAGGAAATGAATATGTTGTGGACAAAGGGATAAATCCATTTTGGTACATGCATTTTTAATGCATAGTTTTATTCATAAATGGTGAAAGAAAAGTAGCAGGAAATCAAGGCAGATGTTATGATTTGGGGGGAGTTGATTGGTGTCAAGAGTATGTAACTATATGACTGCAAGGAAATAAAAGGGAGAGGCTCTGTTTGTGGCTGTCTCTAACAGAGTAAGAGACCCTTCCATCCCTCCCATATCTTTTTGACAAATCTAAATGACAAGGGCCGAGTGAGCTGGTTTTGCTAGAGGAAGGCAATTTGTAGCACAGGAATATTGATGGTGGGAACAGGTAGTTTTTATATTGGATGTGGAGATCAGGGAGAGAAGAAGTGTGCCAGGAGAAAAATGCCTGTCTGGGTGGGAATGGGCTGTGCTGGTTAAAGCTCAAACTTTCCAGGTCCCTTCTCTCCCACAGGCATCTTTTACAAAGACAAGGGAATTAAGAAGAGAAAGAGGTTTTGGGTTTTTTTTAACTTGTACTAAAGTGGTTCAAACCAGAACATTTGAAATATATTAGGGGGTAAAAAAAAAAAAAAAGAGAGAGAGAGAAAAGAAAAAAAAACACCACACCCACCCAAACAACAGATTCAATGTGAGGAAAGATCAAGTTTCTACATTAAATGAATTGTGGGTTTTGGTCAATCAAATGGGGTGAAAAGTTATTCCTTAAGAATTGGCCGTTATGCTGGTGAGAAAATCACGAACCTGTGACTTGATCAGTCATTCCCTGCAGATTCTTCCCTTTCATTCTCCTCTGGAAACAGCTCACAAATGCAGTGCTTTACAGTGGCATTTGAGGGCAGGGAATGCAGGCTCAGGTCTTCTGTGAGCACTTCATAAACTGCCAATATTTTCATTTTCAGGACCTGCTTAAATGTCTAATGTGTTATTAACTCCACAGGCTTTGAATTGTAGCTGCTTTCTGCCTGGATAATAAAACAGCAGATAATTTTGATCCTCTGGAAAGGCTGTGAGATGGTAAAGTGCTTTTCATTATTGTGGATTTATGTCACATACTCATCTCATCTTGGAGCTTTTTCCATCTTTAGTCTTTGCAAAAATTAAGAAATTCTGGATGACTGTAACCTAATAACCGTGTGCTATGTTTATGTGATAACAGTTATTCTGCATGCTGTAGTTAATAGTTAAATTCCTTTTTTTGCTCAGGTATGAAATTTTAATCTGTTTACTGTGTTGCACACAGCGATGTTCAACTCTTCTATGTCTTTGTTCAGCCTCTTTGAACTCATTAAAGAGATGAAGGAAATTTCAATCCATGTTTATTCCAAGCTGCTCTGTTGCTTGTCTAGGATGAAACCAAGTGTGATACTTTCACTTGGAGTCTATTTTGACAGCGACATTTCAGCTGTCTCATTTTTTTCTCTCAATTTTTTGTTGTTCCTAAATCCATTGTGTTCTCTCTTACAAATTAAAAACCAAGAAAACTCCAGTACTGAAATGTTTGCAATGTAATAAATAGTATCACGTCTTTATCAAGTGGAGAAATTAGTTTTTGTGTATTCAGTATTCAGCACCATCCTTTAAATATCCATGAAATCATTTGGACTTGGATTTTCATGAGGAGAAAAGAGAGGTCTAGAGAATTAGCTAGTGTTTACTCAAGCAGGGAAAAGTATCCATCATTCTTAAACAGTTTTACAAAAATAGATTAATTTTCTGCCATATTCAGAACATGTTATTGTCCACAAGTTATTTTTGTCTGAATATTAATAATATCCAAAATGTAAGCTCAAAACTCTTATGGGTGAGGAAGGATTATAGAAGTGTGCAATTACTATGGACATCAATCACATGTATCAGTTTCAGTTAACTCTGAACCCTTCATCAAAAGTATTATTACTACAAAGAGTCTCCTTTATTTAAAAAGCAAATGGTTTAGAAGTTCTGTTTCAACTCCTTTAAGCCTGTTAGAGTGTGGTATGTAGACAGTTTTGAAGTAACCATGACAGTGTGTGCTAAAGCTACAATTGCGAGGCTAATTCTCTGTAATTTTAAGTCTGCTTTACATCATCTTGTATAAAAGTGATTAATTACAAATTATCTTTACATTTATTTCATGGTATCTTTATTTTACAGCTTCCTGAGCTTTCTCTGCAGCCATCACGTTGAGCCAGAGTTGGTGCACTAATTTATTATATTGCTTTCTTCTCTGCCTTGTGTAGTGGTGCCTTGGTCAGTGCCTGCTTTAGGGTAACAAACCTCTGCACAGTGTCCCACTGCAGGGTGTAGATTTTCCCATGAACACCTGGAGATGGGATGTGGAAGAGCCAGCACAGATGCCTGTTCCATGGCTTGATCACTCCTCAGAGTGATCTGAGGATCACACTTCTCCTGTGCAAACATAGCTATGTGCTTTAGTACCTTGTTATGTCGTAGGAAAATTAGGTGTTTTATCACCAAAAGCAATGAAGTAGCAACATTCCTTTGGGTTGCCCCAAATCCCAGCTGTCAGAAGGATGTGGAAATGGGTTCATCCCCATTTCCCTCTCAGGGAAAGTGAACCTATAAGCAGTATATAACCACTGGAATGGACCCTCTGTTTTGCCTGAAGTAGGAATCGGGATCCGGCTCTCACCATTCAGACGTTAGTGCTTTAATTATATTTAAAAAAAGCATTATATTCTTTTCGTCTTGCTTATGTACAAGTTTTATACAAAGCCAAAGAACACCATCAGCAACTCCCATTGAAGAATTTGCTAGTAGGTGGCAGGGTACCCAAAAGGAAATGTCATTACTGATTCAGGGCAAGAATTTGAACCAATGCACCCCAGTTCTTAGCAGTGTGATCTAGCCAGCACACTGCAGCCTCTCCTGAGGCAGCAACATACGTCTTCTTAGAGCTGTTCTATTGTATATAAAATAATTAAATTGAATTTCATTGAATGTCATGATTTTATGGGCAGGTGGTTCTGACCTTTGCATGGTACTCAGGTTCAGGGACAAGGATATCAAAACAGATACAGACAGAATTTAACATAGGCCTCCTCCCCCATTCTTCATGAGTGCATTTACTGTAAAGGTACTGCAGTACAGGCAGGATGATTGCACTGAGTAGCACCATGCTGATCTCTGGGTGGGTCTTGCTTTGGACTCTCGTTTGGGGTTGGCTTTTAAAAATGAGACCTCTCTACCACATAGAGAGGTGGAGAGGCCTCTCCACCACATCTGCCATCAGATGTGATCTAGGATCTTACCAGGTCATCACTTAGCTCTGGGTGTCCCTGGAAGAACACATTTTGATGTCTTGCAAATTTTAATGGCAGAAACGCATCTCCAGGCTTAGGCATCGGTGCAGTACTGAGCGGTACATAATTAGGTAGGTGCAGCTGTATGCTCTCCAGCACTGGCTGGGCACAAGACAGCTCAAGCCTGGAGGCAGAAGAGCTGCAGTCATGGACGCTGCTGAGGCTGTCATGCTTTTGCCTCTAGGAGGACATGGAGCTGTGCTGCTTCTAGATGAGAGTTAAAGTCATGTTGCCTGTAAAGGCTGCAGCCATTGGACTACAAGTGGAGAAGCAATCCTGAGTATGCTTGCTAAGGTTTTTTGGGAGGCCAGTGAAGCTAGTATTTTTTAATGTGGGGACAGGCTGAAGCTTCTCACCTAGCCCTGTAACTAGCCTTCGCTGAGAATTGTGATCACCCCGAAGAGCAGCAGACTATGACTGAACAGAAAGTACACCTTTGTTAATCTGAGGAAAAAAACAGATTTGAACAGTTAAACTAGAAGGACTAAGCCTGGACAAAAAATGGGTTTAGTATACATATCTATTTATATGTAAATTGTACATCAGAGCTGTGCAAAAGTCATTTTGTAGAGGTGTGTTGAAAATAATTGTGACTGTCTGTTGGTATAACCCTGTCCTGTATAAAGTGTGTAATGGACAAACATACCTTGCCAACATAATAATAACTTAATTTAGATAACACTAAGAGTACTAAGTGAATGGAAAATATTATCTGCATTTGATGTGTCAGACCACAAAAGTATCACTGAATTCACAGATTAGTATAATCCATTTCCTTGTTTCATAGTTTCTAAACTCTCTTGGGGATTTTCTTATGTTAATCCAGATAATGACCTTAAGGGATGAATTTTGTCTTTGGATCTCTGAGTTATTTACCTAGTACTGTCATTGTAAATGCCATTCCACAATAGAGGAGCTAATTTGTGCCAAAGTACAGGTTCTTTGCCCTAAAAAGCAATGAGGTGTATGTAAATTCATGCAAGATTAGTTTTGCTGAAGAACCGTGTTTTTAATACTGCAGTACAAATGTTTATTTATGCAATCAATAGTGATTTTCATATCTTCACTTTAAAAAAATTGAATTGGTTGTAATTTTAAAAGGAAATTAATACAAGTGTAGTAAGGAACACTGAAGCTGGTAAAACTGGATAAATAAGAAAGTCATCGGATGAGCGGCTACTTCAAGAAGCAAGAAAGAGAGAGCAAGAATGAGGCTAGTGAAGATGTCATTGATTTATAGACTTTCCTTCCTATAGTCTGAGCTGTGAGAGAAACGTGTTGAAATGAAACCGGGGCAAATGAAGGCACATGTAGGAAGGACAGTGTTGCCCAGGGAAACTGAGGAACTTTGAGGAGAAATTCCTTTGATAATTTGAGCCTTAAAATTCACATCATGTTCTCAAGCGAGTAAACCTGTATCTGTACATTATTTTACCTGAGCGTAATATAGCTAAACAGCTCTGTGCTGATAAGGTATCAGAAACAATGGATGTGTTACTAATTCTGGCCAGTGTATGGGATGAATAATGTATAAAACTGCTTATAGGCTCATTTCAGATGGGATATATGAAAAAAATGGTGCTTTCATCAAAATCTTTTCCCTCTCAGACTTCACTGACTTCCTGTGGATGGAAGAGAGCTTCAAGCTATAAAACTTAAAGACTGTGGAATTATGTATCTGATGATGGAGGCACAACTGAGCTCGAAAAAAACATAATTTTTGTTTTGCTGATTCTATGTAAGCAAAACAGGCTGTACTTTGCCTCTTGGACCTGGAGCTGAATTTGCCCAACTGGAGTTTATATGAAACAGACTTTTATTTGTACACCTCACAACCCTGATAGTCAACTAACTCTGCTATACAGGATATCTTCAGCAGTAGAATCCACGCTTACACATCTATGGGGCAAAACTATTTCTATCCCTTCAAGTTTGCACAGAAAAATAGAAGTTTAGGACAATTCTCCTGTTTACTGGCAGTCTCTAAAATTAGAGCTATTTGTATGGAATTTTAAAGTCTGTTGGCAGCACTGTGACTTAATAACTTATTCATGGTAACCAAACTGACGAAACAGCTAGCCTTGCTCTGGCTGCACTCTGGCTTGGGGCAAGCCCATCTCAGCAGAGCATGGCCACAGTTACCCAGCCATTCCTCACCAAACCTAACCTGAAGGTAGGAGCTGAGGCAGAGACACTCTTCCCCAGTGCATTCTGAGGATTGCTCCCGGCAGCTGGGCTGGGGAACAGTGTTTTTCAGTACTTTGAATCTCAGTTTATGCTGCTCTGAGGGCAACACACTTTGCATTTGGCAGTGCTTCATCCCCGTTACACTCTAACAGAGTGTCACTGTGCAAGTGCTGCATGTCTACTGGCTCTCAAGCTCAGTGTAGTCCAGATTCCAGAGGTCCAAGACAGCTGACAGTAAGTGTTTACAGACACCCTCGTACTGAGTGCATGGAAGCTGTGTACTGTCACAGGGAGAGCTATAGATCAGTGAGCCTGGGCTGATGACACTGTGGCTGTGGCAGTTCCCCTCAGGGTGGCTCCTCCTTAGCCCTAACTATGGCTCAATCTGGTACCTCCCGCTGTTTCTAGCACTGATGTGATGTGAGGCACCAAAAGCTGATGACCACCTCATATTAATATGTGAAGTGAGTGGTGGTAGACTGCCACTTTGGCAGTGCATTTCTTCCCCATGCTTCCATCAGCTGTACTACTCGTACTAGAACCGGACTGGCAGGGAGATCCATGGGGGAAAATATTTTACATGTAAGAAGTGTAATGTTCTTATATTGACAAAAATACTGGCTGACAGGTGGTCATGCAAAATATAAATACTTTAAGACAGAGGTGGATGCAACCATGGTGGGATGGGAGCATGCAGCTGCAAACCTCTCCTTTATCACTGCAGCATGAGGCAGATACTGCTTCAGGCATTGCTGATCAGAGGGGTCAGAACAAACTTTCTTTCTTAGAAGAGCTGCTTTGATTTAAAATGCAATATTCCATGGTCCAATTTCTTATATGAGGTAGAAACTTCTTGCCAGGAAAAGGTGATTTAATCTGCTCGTACAGTTACCAGGATATCTTGTTCAATTCCTCAAATTTTTATAAAAATCCCATGATACAAATAATATACATAAAATAACACCTTGCCATCTAATCCACTTTGTCTCAAATGGAGGAGCTAATGGTTTCTGTACACTTGGAGGGGGTTGTTTGAAATAGTGAAGGAGCAGAAAAAAAATGGGGGAGCATTTCCCAAGCATGGACATCTACCCCTGCTTGCACAGAACCATGCAGAACTTGTACTAATCAGTATGATGTGCAGGGATCAAGAAACCCCTGCTGGATAACGATAATTCCTGCTTCTGTAGGTGACCAGTGGATTTTTAGTGATAGGGAGGCACAGTTTATGATCTCCAATGTCGAGATCCCTTATGAGTCATATTAAGCCAGAGGAATGATTGCAAGGACAAGTAGAAATAGAAATGAGGAAAGAGTTAAGCTATAATAAAAAGCTAAATTTATATAGCTACAATAAAGCTATATAAAATAGCTATAATAAAACCAGTCTCATTGTGTACAGCAAGTTTGCTTTCTTCGAAGTTGAACATCCATGGTTAGCTCAGTTAACTTGAAGATAGAAAAAGGAAAGACAGAGGACTCATTACATTTAGAATCCTTATTTTATTTGCTTGCTTTTTTCTAATGGGGCAGCAAAAGGCTTCTATCCAACTCAGTGTATAATTGATTACCAGGACATAAATTGAAATGAAAAATCATGCCCTCCATAATTGCTATTCAAAACCCCAAGCTTGAAATATACCCTGAAAGGATGCTTGCAGTTTTATCAATCCCATTCATCATCCTTTCCCTTTTAGTACTTGTGCCTATGCTATGAATGCTGATTTTAAACACCAGAAGAAGCTGACTCTCCGACTCCTAAGTGAGCTGGAAACCCCAATGGTGTGTCAGCTTATTCTTGATAAACTGCTATCTAGTGTCTCTCATGATCTCTTCTTCTATCTTGGGCTATAAGAGCAGATGGTAACTTCCTTTAACATTACTTTGTGTTTATTGTTTAGCTATTCCTGACAAACTCTTAGTACACTTCCTATTCTCATATGCATCTGTTGCATATGTATGCTACAGATATCTCTGGCTTCTCTGATTTTCCTAGGTAGAATATAGCTGTTCCAATCCATTAAAAAAAAAAAAATCCAATCCATCATTTTTATTGCTTAGTTTATTACCTCTCTGAGACATAATACAGGTGAAGCCAGGAAATGTTTCTCTCCCTGAGAGATTAGATACATGGGAAGCTTGGTACTGCTGTAAAGGAGATTAGAGTATTTGGCTGCATAATGCTTAAATCTTGATTTCTGTATAAACTCCTCAAACCTACAACTTCAACAACTACTTCCAGTCACTATGCAAAACCCAGTAATTTAGCATCAATAAAGCAGCAGAAAGAGCTGAATGAGTGCTTGAGAGGACAAGATGGCAGGATGAGGCAGTTCCTGTGACTTGAAAAATACTGAACTTTCGCTCAAGAAGGAATTTTTCTTAACTATTTTGTCCTGTTACACAGAAAGTTGCTTGTCCCTTCTGCTGCAAACAGGTGTTCATAGTGTGGGCTCTGCTGCTGAAAGGATTGATTCCTGGGCAACAAAATACACAGGCCTTTGTGTGTGATGCTGGCAACACTATAGTGTCCTTGAATACCCCCTCTTCATCTTTCAGTGCCCATCTTCCCACCCAGTTTGCTACATAACAGATTTTCATATTGGGTTCTACAAGTGACAATCCTTCATGATCTGCTTACAGCCTTGTGTCTCTCGCTGCAAATCCTAAACAACTGACATTTAAACAGTGGGGAAGAGCCAACAGTGCAAACATAACTATAACTCTATCACAGCAAGTCTCCCTGTTTAAAGCAAATGAAAAGCTGACTCATCAAAGAAAAACAGGTTAAATGGGGAAAATGAGAGCAATAATGCCTTTTTTTGTTCCTATGTTGATAATTTCAGATTAGAAACTGCATTAATGTTTTTCTAACAAAGTTACACCTAACCAGTCTCAGAGTTGCCGAGACAAAAACAGATTAAAGACGTAAACTATTAGGACTGCTTTTTCCAGCACGGACTGAACTGTACTTCTAATCTTTGTACCTGTGCATGTGTGATTTTTGGTGTTGGTGTCTACAGTTGAACTCCTGCAAACTGATATGCTTACTGCTGAATTTTGATGGATGGCTACCAGTTTCTGTTACCAAAAGAACTAAGAGATAGAGAAAGGCAAATTTCAGTGAAAGAATATTTTGAATTCATGCTTCCAAATCCATTTTATTTTTTTGAAAATCTCCCCATAGGCAGTTTCATACCTTTACATATACGTGCACTTAGCTCATATAGCCTGCTCTCCTTCAGTTGTGTGGGAGGATCAGCAGCATCTGACTGAAATTTCATCGGGCCTATTGTACCACTTCAACTGAAGCTGGCTGAGTAGTGGGCCTTCATTTTACCTGGATAATTTGCAGGATGACTGGAAAGCTTGTAGGCACTCTGCTGTCCTTGGTAAAGTTCTGGCTCACCCATGAGGATGCAACAAATATGAATGATCAGGCCCTAGAGAGCCCAGTCCATCAGCAGGTCTCCCTAAGGTCCTCTCCTAACATCTGGCAAAGTAAAAGGAAAGCATTCACTTTGAATAGTTTGCCACACTTCTTTCCTCACAGTGGAGCCTACATCTTAGCGTGTCAAGGAAGAGTGGCTTTAAGAAGTATTATTTGAAAGAAAATGGATATTATTTTCTGTATCTCCCCAGTATTTTAGAGACCATGTATTTGTCTGTAATACCTGTTCTTCAAAACACGACAAAATTGCTTTCACGATTAAAGAAACCCTCAAACAAGCCCAGCACAGGCAGCATTTGAAATAGGGCTTTATGAATTATTTTTTAATGTCTGAAAGTCATATACAGCCTCATTTATAGTCTGACGCTCTCAGAGAATGCTGAGAATCTTTGCCTGATGCAGATTTCCGTTTCTCGCTAGACACCTTTCAGGAGGAAAGAGCTGAAAGCCAACCCTGAGCACAGATGAACAGCCTAGTTTCTTCATTCAACCTTTCAGAAGGACAAAATCTACACAGAGAGAATTGCCTATTAAAGTTCAACAATTCATTGGATTTTCATTTTCGATTAAAATACAGAGCTTAATTGACTTTCAAAACAGCTCATTTAAAAAATATGACCTTAGGCAGTGTTCCTAGTATATTTTCATAATGTGAGTGCAGGACTGGTAAAAGGGAGATGTAGGCTATTAAGGCACAGATGTGTTCTCGTTGTTTATAATCTTGGAAACACTTAATGCAGACCTGCTAGGTCTGAACACTGTGGCACCTAGCAACTCAGAAGTACTTCAATCCTAATATACATTGGCAGGTATTTTATTCAGATGAACAGCATGCCACTTGAGATCATGATTGGTTTGTAAATCCATGCTGAAGAGGTCTATTGAACTTTGTAAAATTATACCAAACCAAGATATTCTTTTGCATGGAAAAAACTAAAGTCAATAATAAGACAACAAGTCTTATTATTTTACCATCAGTTATTGTCTTATGTTTAATTCTAACTTATTAGTTGCCTAAGACAAAGAATTGGCTATCTTTTTTTTTTCTTTCTTTCTTTTTTCTTTTTTTTTTCCTGAGAGAGGAATAATTTGGGTAGAATGTTATAAGAAAAAGGAGAGAAAGAAGTAAGATGCTGGCAAATATATCTGGAAATGATGGAGTGAACTGTTGAGAAACAAGAAAAAGTGTTTTTCATGCAGAAATTTATATTACACACTCTTTTGCTGTCAGAAAATGTAGCTAAATGCTCACATTTGGTGTTTTCCAAAGCAAAACCAGAACAGTAGACATGTAAGCTGATGACAGACTCTCAGCTTCCAGAAATTAGATCAGTGTAGCTCCACTGCACATAGTAATACTGAGCCCATTTATATCCCATTATGGCACCAGCCTGAAGAACTCTCCCTTTCACATGCTCAGTATCAGGTAGAGGCAATAAAAAGAAATTCACTACATTAGCACTATGACAAACTTTTTCATATGCCGTATTTTTCTGTCTTTGGAACTTTGTTTGGATGGATTATTGGTAAATGCAACTTCTGTCACAGAATATTCTGAGTTGAAGGGACCCACAAGGTTCATCGAATCCAAGTTGTACATAAATGGCCCCTATAGGAACCAAACCCACAATCTTGGCATTATTAGCACCGTGCCCTAACCAACTGAACTAATCTTGGCCTCTTTAGACTTCACTTGGATTAGAAAACTAAGAAGTCTTAGATGATGGAGACTACGTTCCACTTTCAATTACCTGTTAGAATCTCTAGACAAAAGTCTCCTAAAGTACCATCAGGCTGTTTCACTAAAACCTCAAACAGAAACCTGATTTTGAGAACATTACTATTTCCAAATGAACTGAAGCTGGATGTGCAGAAAAACGAAGTGATCAATTTCCTTTTAGAGAAAAGTTTTAGCCCAGAATTTGAGGGAGACCATCTGTCATTATAGCTACATGTACATTTAAGTCTCCTGTCTGAAATCTCTCCTGAGGCAGGAGGGAGAACAGAGGGGAGGGGGCTCCGCAAGCCAGAGCAGCCAGGGCTAGAGTCACAGCAGTTGCCAGAAGCAATGGGCACGTGGGAAGAAAGGCTGGTGAGGGGCTTTTGGGTAGGAGGTTGAATGGAGATGCCTGAGAAGGGGATAACAAGGAGATAAGGGATTTTTTTGCAAGAGAGCTCGAAGATACACATTATGGGGATAGAAAGGAGAAGTAGAGTTCTTAGATGCGGAAGGTTAAATTTTATAAAAGAACAGCTGTGTTATATGGTGATAGAGTCAGGGATTTGATCTATGGTCGGCAAGGTGGGGATAATTAAGAGATTCTTTTCCCTGTTAAGCCCATATATATGAGGAGCCCTTTTCACTCAACTGAGTGTTTTAGTATACGATGATGACAATATCCACTGGTGTCCATACTTTGTAAGTATTGTGAAAATTGAAAAAAAGTCCTATAGGGCATTCAATCACCTGAGCAGGGAGGTTGCACTTGTCTTTGGGTTTTTTCTCTTGGTAAAAAAAAAAAAAATTCTATTCTGAGTTTGTCGTGGTAGTCATAAGATTTTAAGAGATCCCAGGGAAAAATATTTTCATTGTTTTTAACCCTGATGCAGTTCCCTGTTCATCCTCGCTGCAAGATGAAAACATTTCAAATTTAGCAAACCAGTGGACAGTTCAAATGGAGCCTGAAGCTCCTCATCAGCAGCCAGTTGCCTTGCTGGGAGTTTCAGCAATCCACCTGATGGCTGCCAGTTGCTCCTTCATCTATTCTTGTTCCCATAGAAACAGAGACAAAATAGTCAAACTTAGGTAAAGCTTTCTTTCTCCTTTTTTCTCCTTTTTTTTTTTTTTTTTCTGAGAGAAACAACAACAGCAAAGGTGTTCATGAAGTGCTCCCCGTTTTCTGTGACCTCGGGCTCTTTTTCATTGGAATTGACAGAAAGTAAACAGCCAGCTACAGAACCATAAGATACTGTGGAAACTACAAGAGGTACAGGCTCAAGTGGTTTAGAGATATTGAGATATTTCCTCAAGAAAGCATACAGACAATGAGTCAACAGCAGTGAAAGACTAGTAGGAGTTTAGCAGATGAAAAAGTAAACAAAAAAAATCATGAAAAAAACACCTGCAGGCAGGAGTTCCTGTCTATGTAATTTCATGGTATTCATTTGGCCTAGTGAGTGAGAAGCAAAATATATTGTTTGTGTTTCTTTCACTATTCTGTGTACAGATATGATCAAAATATTTGTTGAAATTGAATTCTTCCTTTTGTTATAACCATTTTCTGTAAAGCTACAGCCTTGTAGATTTGTAAGTGCTTGTGCTCACACATCTTTTGGGCAATATGTTGCTTTCATTTATTCCTACTGAAATTATTTTAGTTCTCCAATGGTGTGGAGGAGCAGCAGTTGGCCCAGCGACTGTTTTATGGCACACATTCCTGTAAAGGAAGACAATTTTACTTGGCATTTAAATGTGCCAAAGAGGAAAAGAAAGTATCTTTCCCACAATGGGCTCCATCCTGCCTCACTGGTGGATTTATCAGGTTTGAAGCCCTTCAGAAGGACCTCAACAGGTTGGAGAGATGTGAAGAGAAGAACCATCTGAAATTCAACAAAGGCAACTGCAGGGTCCTGCACCTGGGAAAGAATAATCCCCTACACCAGTACAGGCTGGGGATTAATCTGCTGGAATGCAGCTCTGCAGAGAAGGACCTGAGAGTCCTGGGGGACAACAAGCTATCCATGAGGCAACAGTTTGCCCTTGTGGCCAAGAAGGCCAGTGGTACCCTGGGGTGCATTAGGAAGAGCATTGCCAGAAGGTCAAGGGAGGTGACTACTCAGCCCTGGTGAGGCCACATCTGCAGTGCTGTGTCCAGTGCTGGGCTTCTCAGTACAACAAAAACATGGAGCTCCTGGAGCAGGTCCAGTGGAGGGCAGCGAAGATCATTAAGGGACTGGCACATCTCTCTTACAAGGAGAGGGAGTTGGGCCTGTTCAGCCTTGAGACAACTGTGATGGGACCTCATCAAAGTCTCTAAGTATCTGAAGGGAGGGTTTTAAGAGGATGGAGCCAGGCTTTTAGTGGTGCCAAGCAATAAGACATGAGGCAATGGGCAGAAACTGGTGCACAGGAAGTTCCACCTGAACGTGAGGTAGAACTTTTTTACTGTGTGGGTGAACACACAGTGGAATGGATTGCCCAGAGAGGTTGTGGAGTCTCCCTCGCTGGAGATATTTGAGAACCGTCTGGACACAGCCCTGTGCCATGTGCTCTAGGATGAACCTGCTCGAGCAGGGAGGTTACCCCACTGTGGGCCTTTCCAACCTGACTCATTCTGTGATTCTGTGGTGTTCCAGACAGACGTCTCACATTTGAATGACAGTGCTCCATCTGGATTCAGACTAATTGCAGAATTGTCACCCCCATCCATCATCCCCGAAGGTTAACACTTTTTGGTTCTCTTAGTGAGATATTACATAAGCAGGTGGACATCCATTTAAAACCAGTCTCCAGATAGATTTGTTAATAAGCTGGTAAGGCATCCATCCCAAAAGTTACTGTAATGAAAAGCACCATTCTAGGAGCTAGTTTCCATATTGTGACATGATGTCACAACGTTTTTTGATGAGTTTTCACGATAATTTAGAATCTTATATATGCAGGCACTAATTCTTGTGGTCTTCATGCCTTGGCAGCCTTGAGGTACTTCTACTGCAACAGATGAGAAAGCTAACTAAGCTGGTGATTGTCAAGAGTAATAAAATGGCTAAGGAAAACCAAAACCTCTTGTCTGTTCTTATGAGAAACATCTGTTTCCAATAACACTTTCACATTTTAATGCAGCCAGGAGTGATTTCTTGACGGTTTTCATTAATAAGGAACATTTTAGGATTTTACTTAAAGTGCATTTGCTAACAAGAGCACTTACTTTCCTTCCACCATTTTCTTACTTGAAGTAGAATGAAGTAATTTTACATATCATGAGAAATCAAATAATGGTAAATCCTGCCTCCTTGTAAAATCTGGTTGAGAGAAATCTGCAATTTCAGTTTGGAACAGCTACGAGACTCAAATAAATGAGATTGACTTATTCATTAATTTTTAGGAGATAGACAAACCTAGATTCTCTGCTTTACTATTCCTTACTTCTTGGTGGCCAATACATCAATTAATTCAGTTTCTTTGTAGCTGACTCAGAAATCTGAGCTCTCTACTGAACATGGACTTGATGTAACATATTTTTATTGTTAAGTTGAGACTCAAGCAAGATAACAATACAAACTCTTCCTCACCTCACCTATATTGAAGATTGCACCTTTTATGTATAGAAGGTTTCACTGAAAATTACCTATGAAATGTAAGAGGTCATTTTTTTAGAGCATCACAGTGGACAGACAAAGTTGAATCAAAGGTCTGTCTAACCCCTCAAGGGCAGAAGAGGTGAATAATTGAGAGAATAGTGACAGAACAGGCATATACTGACAACTCCCCCCAATACTTTCTGTTTTCTGGAGAGCTACATGCACTGCATATAGATAATCTATATTAAATAAATCCTTGAATGCTACAAAATTGCTAGATTTCCATTCCACAAACTTGTCCAAGCAAAACCTGTCTAGCTTTTTAAGCATATTCAAGCACTTAATACTCCCTGGACAGAGATTTGAAGGCTTAAATATGTGTTGCATGGAGGACTAGTGCTTCTTTGGTTTCTCTGCATCTGAATCACTGCCATTTTTTGTTGATGCTTCCCTCAACAAATGAAGTCTGAGAGCTTCACCATAAGGTCTGGTATACCATTGCCTTTTGCTTACTGATAAAAAGATCTACTAACCATTTGCTTACCTAAAGCTGCACTGTAAGAGAAATAGGGACTTAAACTTCAGCAAATCCTATTTAAACTAGAGACTGAGTTGTCCCTACCAATAAATGATGACCTGGGTGAAGATAAAACAACTACTAGAAAATTAATATTTATTTGTTATCCAAGGATACAGGCTGTTTTTATCTCTTTTCACACAAAATTACATAGTAATGCATTCAGCATTTTGCTGCTTGGCTTTTCATCAGCAAATAATTTCTTATAAAACCAAGCAGTAGGCCAGCTATCAGCAAAAGGCAGGCATCAAGCATCTCATTTTTTGAGACATGAGAATCTAATAGGAAAATACTGCTGCTTCCAAATCTTTCCTCTGCTGCCTGTATTTAATAGTGTTGCTGTGAATATGCTTGTGGTGCTTTTGAAGGGTGCTGTGATGGCATCAACAGATGCCTGAAAACAGAACTTGTCTTCTGCACCCGCAGGACCAGGAAGAGCAGTGGCAGTACAACACATGCCAGTCAGGCTGGTGCTATGTACTACTGCTTATATGCCATTTCTCAAAATCCAGATTTCCCTGTGTCCTTCAGTAGGACTTTTGTTTGCAGAAGTTTGGGCTTAGGATCCACTCAGATCTGGGAGGTCTACATCTAGGATTCGGATGGCAGATTTGAAGTAGGCGGTTGATGTAGGACAAGGTTTATTCACTTGGATGTCTGGTCTTTTGAATTACAAAGCGTTATCATTCTGAACTATGACCTTTTTTTTTGCATGTTTTATGAAAGGTTAGCACTGCCCTTATAAAGGCCCTAGTAGCTTATACAGCATGTGTAGGGTTAAGGCACTGCCACCTACTTCGTGGCACCTATGTTTAACCCGAGGGAGTGGCATGAAGTTGTGGCCGGGGAGGCTTATGTTGGGTATTAGAAACAGGTTCTTCACCCAGAGGGGGGTTGGGCACTGGAACAAGCTCCCCAGAGAAGTGGTCACAGCCCCAAGCTTGTCTAAGTTCAAGAAGCATTTGGACAATGTTCTCAGGCACATGGTGTGATTGTTGGGGATCATCCTTTGTGGGTCCCTTCTAACTCAGAATATTCTGTGACAATACTCATCTTTAAGTTGCTGTTTGTCCAAATTCACTGGTGGTTGTTCAAAAATATTTCATACTATCACACGGCATAAGCATGGCTATTCCAGCATTTCAGGTATAAAAACAAAGTCGCAGAATCCCTTACTGTAGCTTACGGAAGACTTCTAAATGCGGCTCTTAAATTGTGCAGGCAGAGGTGAATCAGGATTTCTCCACAATACAGGTGAAATTCTAGTTTCGGATGTGTAGTGGTAAAATTCCCTTTTGCCTTGTTCTTGCAGGTGTTACCCTCCTTCCCACAAAGCACTGGAGAAGTCCTGTAGAAAAGGAATGTAAAACAGCGCTGTGCTCCAGCTCCTGGCACTCTCCTGCCTGGTGCTGAGTCTGTGCTCTGGGAAGGAATACAGCAGCCACGCCTGGTGGAGCATTGGCACAGAGAGCAGGAGTGAAGGTGCCAAAAGGGATTCTACTGAGCAGAGAAGCCCCTGCATCTGTCCGTCTTCTGAAGTCTCCTTATGGAGTGCACCAGGAAGTTCGCTGGGCAATGGCAGTGGGAAGGCCATACAGATTAAGGTTCCCTCTCCCTCACTGCTGGGGCTCTGTACCATGGCATGGACTCTTTCAGAATTTCAGATCTTTTTTGGGAGTTTGTTCACTTTCCATGTGCACCAAAAAGGTTAGCCTCTCATTCAGGCAATAAGTCTACAGTATTGCACGAGACCAGCAGCATAAGCAACAGCTGTCTAGTTCAAACCACATTATGAAACTTGTAGGCATAAAATGATTACAGAATTTCTAAAATCTGGAGAAAATTTAGTGATGGCTAATTTCCCCAGGCACTCTAGAAATACCTTTTTCTTGTTGAAGACAATATAGGTCAGTCAAGTGTTATCAGTAACTAATTTAATGAGAAAGCTAATACTTTCACTGCTTCAGTCATCAGTTTTTCTAAAGGTGACTCTATTTTCAGAAATCTGGGTTGGTTTATATATATATATATATATAAACGAACATACAAACAAGCAGCAAGCAGCACAATCTACAGATGAGTAACTTATCTCAATTTCATTAGAGGCCTCTGTTACTCCTCCTGTAGTTAGCACTTTTTCTCCCATTTACTAATTCTTTGAGGATTGACCTGACATTTTACAGTTTATCATGGTTCAAGAGCACAGCACAGCCAAGCTGTTTCAAACACACAGAAAGCAATTTCACTTTGTAACCCAGGCCCTCTGATCATACTTTGACAGTGTGTATTGAATAAGACTGGGAAAATGGTCTGAAATATTCCAGTCCCACATATATTCTGAGCAAGAGAGCGGCAGAACATGACAACTGTGTGAGGGGAGGGAGCTGCTCTTTCCTAAGCACTCAGGAAAGTGTGCTGACACTTAATCAGTATGGGGGTGGTCTGGCTTGGTGTTATGGACATAGTTCATACTGAATTTATGACTTCTCTGCCTAGTGTCTGGAGGATCTGTTACTTGTGATAAAGATCCCAGTACTGTTATCTTGGAAGTTGCACAGGGCTCAGTACCTACCAGCAGTCCTGCATGTAAGGAGAAAAAAACCCCATGGGGTGCATTAGAGCCTTCTTTTTCTTCTGTTAAAACGCCGAGCAAAAATCCTCTGTATGAAAATGAAAACAGTCACCACCTTCAGCAGCGACAGCACCCAATGGCATGGAAGGAAAAATCAATTCAAATTATACAGCAAGCAGTATGGCTGCCCAGGGACTTTCCATTCTCAGCATTTCCTAACCCTCGAAGTGACAAGTCATCGATAGCAATTAGACAGTGAAACAAGCACTCCTTGAAAGGACTTATTAACCATTACTATCACATCATATGATCATGGCCTCTTCTAATCTACTTTATTATCCTATTGTTCACTATGCACATATGTTTGATCCAACGTGATGGGGGACTTTCTTTCCTTTTTTTAAGGTTTTGTGGAGTAAATAATTAAATATCTAACTACAGATAAGGAAAAAAATCAAGACACTCCGAAAGTTCAATGGTGAAAAAAATAGAGCTGGAATGAATCCCAAGTGATTTTCATTTATTCACTGAGCTGAAACAATTTCCTTGTAAGACACTACAGATTCAGCACACAATGATGCTCAAGAATGACAGCAGCAGCCTGCTATATTTATAGTGAGCTATGAAGTACTATGAAACAGAAATTAGACACATTCTCTTCAAAGCTTGAAAAAAGCTAAATATAATGGGGTGTCCTGACAAATAAATAAAAAAAAATAAATGTATGCAACTTATGGAAAAAGGACTTTGCAATTAAGGTAAATGCTGCTGTTTATTACCTGCCACATACTGGTCCCATTTCTCCAAAGTAGCAAGCAATATGCTTCTGTTAGGAAAAACACTCATTTAAATGGTGCAGATTTAGAAAGAAAATAGTATTAATTTGCATTCATTTTTAATTTGAATTTTCTGCAAAATTTAATTCTAAATTTTATTTAATAAATAAGACCACACAGTTTCAAAGTGCTACCCTAGGAGTTGCTCAAGTTGTACAAGGTGGTGTTGAAGAAATCCACTATTAAAAGCATTTTTCAGTCTCAGATCATAAAATCAAAATGCAATGGCAAAAGCCCATTGATTGAAATATCAAAGTTACCAATAGCTAGAAATGAAACTGTTTCAAAGGCATATAACCTCTAGGAAAAACTGATTAAAATGGCAAATTGTAAATCAATTGAAAGGTGAAGTGTGTGCACAGAGGTGTGACTAGTTGCAGAAAGACTGAAGGACACAGACACTGTCTGTAATACATATAAACAGGAACATGCTGCATTTTCCTGTTACATAGACACCAAGGGACATAACAGTGCAAAGAAGGAGACTGGCAGTGCCAGGGCTGTGACTGAGCAGAAAGTGGCTTGACCAAAGAAAACCTCTGAGGAAACTGAAAATAGTTTCTTTACAAAGACTTCTGAAAATTTTCTCAGTTCTCAAAAGCAAATGGCAAAACTTTCTAAAACAACTAAAATTAGTACTATAAATTAAAAATTAGTAACTAGCTCTTTGGTTTTTCGTTGGCATCTGTTGCCATTCTTTTGGCATTTTGGTTTTTCATTGTTCCAGTAATATGTAATGGTAGTCTCCTAACCTTATTTCAATATAGGAAAAAACATCCACCAGAATGTGGAATAACTGGAAAAGTTGTCTGATTTTGCTTTGAAAAGCCATGGGAAGTCTTTCCATTTTCCTACAAGAATCAGATGAGAGCAAAGCAAATGGATAAGGAGAGGTGGCTACGGTTAGAAATGCATTTATTAGCTAGAAACAGAACTAGGTCAAATTGTGTGAAGAGTACGTGCTTTATAATGGAAAGCCCAAAAGTAAAGAAAGTGTGGAAAGGGATTCATTGCCTATCAAGCCTGGAGGAAGATAAAATGTGAAAACAATTAAATGTCTGAAGGATTACAGTATTATCAATATTAAGAATGTGTATTAAAAAGATTAGCATAATTGACAATGATTTAATATTGTATAACTTAAAGTGTAAGGACCTGCAAGAGGCTAAAAATGATAAATAGTGTTGTCAAAAGGAAAAGCAATCTCTTTCTGCCTATGTTTACTTTTCAAATATGTTGCATCATGACTTTTTCAGTGAATCACTGAGATTTTGATTAAAGTAAGTTCTATAGGCTGTGCCTGTTTTCCATTTAAAAAAAACAAAACATTTTCACTGAAAACAATCTTAAGTTTTCATATTTATGATTTTCAGAAAAAGAGCCATTTCCTGATGCAGGTACCTTTGGATACCTCAGAAAGGGGCCTGGAAGTGCATTCATGTTGAAATAGCTAAGACAGGAATTGAGAGAAATGAAAGCAGCTTTGGAAAGGACATTTGTGGAAACAAAGACAAATAAGTGTTTTTAAAAAATATTTATGCTAGGCTGATTCAAATAACACTGTGAGGCTTGTAAGTCATGGAAAGCAAGAAAATAATAGGACCAAACAGAGAACTGCCTTGGGAGACAGATAGGGCTCATACTCTCTGCCACCCTTCCCAAAGTGATGACCCTCAGGATCCTAGGTGACCAGCTGAAGAGGAGCCATCCTCCCAGTTAAGGGCAAGTTGAGTAGTCTGTTGTAAAGGCAAATAATGTAAGGAATTGCATGCACATGAGCTTCCAATTTGCTTGCATATCTTTGCCATAATAAGCAAGAAGTTAGGTCTCACTGCTCCGTGTACCCAACCACACGAGTTGTAAAGACAGTGCTGAGAGAAAGAGATTTGCAGTTAAATTGCTTGAGCAGACTAAACACAGAAAGAACATTTTAAATTAGCTGGATTCAAATGTCAGCTCACTTCAAAAATTAGAATTAATCTGATCTATCACCGTCTTCCATGTCTGTCAGCATCAGAAAATCACTATCTGGCAAGAAAACAAAACTGTCTGCTCTAGACTAGGACAGCAGAGCTATCATATTTCAGTAAAGTTTTTACTTCTCTTTAAGAAGGGAAATGTAGGAAAAAAAAGAAATTTTAAAAGGGAAAACTCCTCTACCATAATGGTAAGGAAGAAAACTCAAATAGCATGTTATTAATAGGGAGAGAGAATAGAAACTATATTATTAATAAGAATAGCAAATATTTACTTCAAATAGTTGCATTCTTGTGACTGCTCCCTGTGAATTAACTTCCATGAATACAAACATGGAATTACTAATTATTAATCCATGTAGTCATTATTACATTCACGCTTCTTTATTTCGGTCCCAATCTTTATTTTCCTCATGAACATCTCCCACTGAAGGCATGGGCCAGGATGAGAAGAGCCAAGGTGCTCAGCTCCAGCATGGACTGCAGGGCAGGTGGTTTATTCCCACACTGCGTCAGACTGAGAGTACACATCTCAAGAGCAGCCTGAAGTACAGCACCATGGAAATCCTGCTGTTTCTTCCTCCTGTTGCTGTCTGGGATGTGAGCTTTCTTATGAAGTGAGGCCATGTCAAAGACTGCCACATCAGCCCCAGGTAACTTCTTGTTTGGCTCCCAACTCCAGCTGTGAGCCCAACAAGGAGCCTTCAGATATTCTTTTCCTTTTTCTAACGAAGAGGAATCATGCAGAAAATGAGGCTGGTGTGTGCTGTGTTGTCAGCAGGCTGCCTGGGGAGTGACACACTGCCAGCAGTCAGTCAGCTGGCCAGTCCGTCTGAACTTTTAAAAGAGATTATTTCTTTCCTTCATTTATCGGAAGCTAACTTGTTGCTCAGCCCTGAATTGTTCCATAGAGAAAAGGTATGTAAGCCTCTGCTTCCCTTTCAACATAAGTAGATCCTGCAGTGTCTAGGCAGGTGATAAGGAAACAAAAGTGTCTGTTGGTTTGGATCCCCTTGTTTTTTTGGCCAGGGTACAGAGAGTGATGCACGAAGGGAATAAGCTTATGCCAAGCCCATGTTAAATGGCACAGAGGTCTAACCTCAGGCATATTACAGTTGGACTCAATGATCTGAAAGGTTTTTCTCCAAACTAAATGACCTATATACCAGCCTTGGAGTAGCAGCAGTCCCCTTCCCTTGTCTGTATGTAACATTTTTCTAACACCCCATCTACTTCTTCTGAAGAAGCAAAGGGAAGAAGTCACTGCTGCTGAGGTCCCTCTGACTAGAGACATCAGACTGAGAGGAATAGGGTCCATCCGACCTGTGAAGTGTGCAACCAGCACAGACCGACCCAGCCCTAGTTTTTGTACAAAAACAACATATTGAATTTATTCTCCTTCCCTTGCTCTCTGCAATATGCAGAGGAGTCAGTGGGAGTAATCAATGAAAGAACAGTGGCTCCAATTACAGCCTGTTTCCTGAATTGCTCCAGGATAAGGCTGAAACAAATGGCAATGCTGTAGCTTACCCACAGTCTTTACAGAATCCATTTTTTCTAACATTTAGACTAAATTTAAACTGTGATTCAGGGCAATTTGGTGCTGGCAGCTGATTGTCTGCCTTTAAAGTCTATGACCTAGGACTAGAGGGCATGGGCTTAAGCTCTGCCAGGGGAGGTTTAGGCTGGATATTAGAAAGAAGTTCTTTACAGAGAGAGTAATCAGGCATTGGAATGGGCTGCCCAGAGAGGTGGTGGTTTCTGGAGGTTTTTAAGGTGAGGCTGGATGTGGCACTGAGTGCCATGATCTAGTAATCACAGAGGGGTTGGATCAAGGGTTGGACTTGATGATCTCGGAGGTCTCTTCCAACGCAGTTAATTCTGTGATTCTATGTGATTTTTAGTCACTGTGTTGCATTACTCTTTTGCATCTCATGGCATGAAGTTAATTTTACATTATCCTCAGTATTCAGGAAAGAGATATGTATAGCAGAAAGCAAAGCCAAAAGACATCCCTACATTAGGCATGTACACCAAGAAGAGGAAAGAATGGTCAGCAGCTTTGCAATGCACATTTAAGCTCCATCAGGGGCTGATGTGAGCTGGCACACACATAAAACCTTGTGCAGTATGATGCCAAAGTACCACTTTCTGGAAGATCACAGATAATTCACCAGAGACACTTACTAGTTGATTGTGTTTTCCTTTCTGCTTTCCATAGACAATTACAATCACTTACTCTCCTAGGAAAACAAGTGTTCTCCCTTTCTCTTTCCCTGGTGCCTCAAGCCATGATTCAATATGATGAGCAGCGCCAGCAGCAGCTCCAGCCTTGACCCCGTGCCTGGGTGCTTATCCCCAGTCCCATGCTCCAGGGCTGCCAGACAAGAGGAATCCATCTGGGGTGAGGTATCACCCACACTAGAAATGGTATTTTTATTCAAAGTTGGTAATTTTCCCAATCTTGTTCCTGGCAGCGTGGGACAGAAAGTAGTCACATATAACATTTTTGCTGTCCAGGAAGATCACGCTGTGTTCAGCACATCCCCTGGATCTTTACTGGTGACTTCTAGAAAAGGAAATCTTGTAAAATATTCAAAAGCCTGTATTATTGTGGGATGAGCCTGAGTCATAGCAATATATACATGTAATGTAGACTAAATTTATTTTTTAGGGGAGGATGAATAACAAAGTCCTGTGACTATGTGTTTACATTAAAATTCAAACTAGCCACTTTTTTTTTCTGCTTTCAACCAATAATTAAATACAAATAATTTTAATTGTGCCCTGTCATGAAAAATGAAATTGCATAGTTTATGTACTAGTACTTTCAAAGGTAATTTTGACTTTCTCCAGAGATGAACATTTGTAGCTGAAGAGTTTGCATGTACAGAACTGATCTGTGCAGCAATAACTAACCCAAGTACTTTAAATGATTAGAAATTGCAGGGAGGAATTTGCCATCAGTGAACCCGGATGATTAAATTAGGTAAGAATCTTGACGGATGTTCCATAATGAGAAAATGATCCGTTCGTGGAACAAATTCTTCATTATAGATTATTTCTTCAGCTCTGGTATTTTCTGCCTGCAATGCAGTCAACAGTGGTCAGAATACTGTGGTGCCATAGTCCTGAATAGCTTTGTGCTAAGAGAAATACTAGCTGCTAGTTCTGATGTGACACTACTTTTCAATAATAAAAAAAAATCTCAGATTGGGTAACAATGCATTTCATGGCTAGTTCAGACACTAATGTTTCCTATGCCATGGTCCCCAATTGCTGCTTTTCTTTAATTAGCAAGCTACAGTACAATTATATCAAATACGATACACTAAATCCCAAGAAACTGATACAAATTAAAAATACATTAGTTGAGAGGGGGGTTTATTAACCATAAACATTCAAACTGATAATACTTCATCTCTAATTGTTTGTTTCAATCCTCTTATTATTATGCTTTAATAGGCTGTTTTTGGCACATCTGCATATTTGTTTTCTCTCCAATGCTGATTAATAATTTATGCAAATCATGATACATAAGCCTTAAAATTTCACAGCTTTATATAAGCATGTGAGCTTTAGAGGGGCATTTAACGCTAATACGAATTATCAGCATATTATTCCCTCATGGGTTGCCACTCTCTACCTTTTTTCAGCTATTCATATTTCTAGCAGAATCTCTTCTAGCTCAACTGCTTGGTCAAGCAATCACTCAAAGTTACTCGGATTCCACCTGACTGCAAATGAGAAAACAAGGTCATTATTTTTTAACTCTAGTAAAATAATTGAATTTTTCTTGATCATAACAAATGTTATTTTGCTAAAAACAACAAAAAAAAAGGTAATTAAAGATGAACATTTTGTGAAGGACAAACTTCAAATACAGGCAACAGCTCATTCCCCAGAGACGATTCACTGTAACTTGAATGGGAACTAAGAACCTGACTGTTGTGAAAGTTAATGTATTCATGCAGCCTGCTAATAGCCACAGACCTAAGTAAAGACTTTTTGTAGATTAAGAAAACGTGAAGAAATGGCCCATCCCTAATTACTGAAGTCCTCAGAAGTGGTTACAGCTTTGGTGTGGCACCTCGGTGAGGAGCTTTACTGACAGCATGGTCAGTCCTGCAGAGAAGCGGGTGCTAACCATACTGCAAGAGCAGCAGTGCCTTGGAGAATATGGATCAGTCCAGAAAACTGAAAAAAAAAAACCCAACAACCCCAAAAACCACACACAACTCCTTCCCCCCCCTAAACTCCCAACCCCCCAAAAATCCCCAAACCTGTTGTACTTCTTTGGATCAGGTTAGTCCAGCAGCAGACCCCTGGAATAAGACATCTGTACAGTTTGACTGGTAAACATCATGAAGACAGGGTAAGAAACCCGTGGCTGATCACACTTAAGAGACTAGTTTGGGTTTTGACACTGGAGCACAGTGAAAAAAGGACATTATTAAAAAATGTAACTGGTGAAAAATGCTTTGTACTGCCTGCATAGAAGCACTCAGAGGATTCACAGAAAAAGAGTATCACAGATCTCTGGGATATTCAGCAAATATAAGGAAAGAAGAATAGAATAATAGTGGGGTGGTTTTTTAAAATTTTTTTTTGCTTAAAACCCAAAACACTGTTCATAAGAAGATTTCTTAGTTGGAACAAACAATGAATCAAAAATGGTATTGACTCATAAAAGCTAAGGATGTAACTGTGCAATAAAGCCTCTTCAGAAAATAGGTTTACAAAGCTCATCTTAATGCGAAGAAGCTCTTTTGTTTACATGAGTGTGCATGGATCCTCAGCCTTAGTCTCTGGACAGATTTGTCAGGTATTAAAGCAGTAACCAGTGAAGGTTACTTGGTCTGTTTTGTTCCCTTGTGTATATGGACTTGCTGATCAGTCAGTTCTGTCTGTGGGTTTTGTTGTTAAGTCTTAGAAAAAAAAATTTAAACATATAAGAAAGTCAGAGCACTGAGGGAAATGAAAAACTTCAGTCTCTACTGGTGATAAAGAGTAGAAATGAGCAGATGGTACACTATACACTGTAATTCTTGCAGAGCATAAACATATATAACAAAGATCTCTATCTCCTTAACAAAATTAAACCTGCCACACGTAACTCAAATATCCTCTCCCCTAAAGAATATCTTGTTTGTTGGTCCACAGAAACAGTGGTAGATAAAATTGGGAAGCTCTGTGTGAGAAACAGTCTATAATTACTTTATGCTACCACGGAAGTGCAAAGATAAAACCAGTTAGCTACATCTTTTATCTAAGAGAATTCATTATCATACGATTGTATATTAATGTATATTATCATATACATTAATTTATATACTTAAATTGATACAACTTGGTAGTTTCAATTAATTTTCAAGTGGTTATGAAGTCTGTTAAGAAATTATGATATGGTTTAAGTTCAGCTTGGCTTTGTTTATCAGTGATAGGAATGGAACAGTGAAATTATCTGTTACAATGGAGCAAAAATTCTGCAGCGTTGCTGCAGTTTAAATAAGACAAATAATGATTATGTAAGTAAGCAGTTAGGCAGTTAAAATAAACTTCAGAATTATTTGGGTCAGCAATCTGAATGGAGAAGTACATGAGAAGGGGGATGTATCCAGATCCCAGGCAACTCTAAGGTATTAATGTTTATCCTTCCATGACCCACCATCAAAGGGCTCCAGCATGTGGAGGGACTCCATCATCTGCTGGTTACAGGCACTGGGATGGATGGAGCGTGAGCCCTTCTGGGCAACTTCAGACAAGGACAGTGTTTGCTAGAAAAATAATTTCCCATACATACTTTTAACGTGCCAAGTCACTCACTGAAGTAAGAATGAATTAACAAGAGCTGACAAACTGCAAAGAGGAAATGAAAGGGATTTCAGCTTATTGTAAGAGCTGGTTCAAGTCAGAAGTGCAAATCTGAAAAAACTTATGGCAATTTGCATATGAAGACTTGAAGCCTGGTCCTGAAATATGGAGCACTGGCTTCCTGGGAAACTACACACACCTTTTCTTTCCCTTCTGCCAAAGCAGAAATAGAAAACAATCACACCACTACCGGTATCCTGACTTTCCAATTTTTTTTACCTATAACCAGGGGTGTTATTTAGCTTTTCCTAGCTACTGGACTAAACTGAGAAGTATAAATAGCATTGAGCTAAGTTAAAAGGAGTGAAGTTTTCTCATTAACAACAGTCTCATGCAAGAGACTGAAGACTTAGGACCTGAGAGCAGTTTTCCAGCACAGTGTCAAGAGAAGTAGTTCAACAGAGACAAAGTTGCTCTGTGGGGTCTGATCTCTCAGAGAGCTCAAGATCAGGGCTGTTCCTCCTCAGGTTTTACCACAGGCATTAGACACGGGATGTTTTTTTCCTAAACAATCCAGACCATGTTATACAATATGCCAGAAACTACTTTCCTTTCAAAATAACTGGTCATTTAAACTTTTTTCCTGCAGGTAGAGCTTAAAGACATGGCCCCAGTAGAAAAACACAAGTGAATGACTTTTAGAAACTTCTTGGCCTTTGATCTGGGTGCATGACTTTCTGTGACTGAGAAATGCAGTGCCACTGCTGTGAAACCCCAAAAGCTCCAGTGTGGGCTGGTGTGGGAGGGCATACATGGAGAACTGCAGTGGAAATGGTAATTTATTCTGCTCATAATTTCTACCCCCAAAATGGAAGAGTTAGAGGCAAAAGACATTGTAGAGGACAGTGCCACTGAAATGCCCAATGAAGCAGAGGTTCCCAACTGAATCACAGTATTCCTCTAAGAATAAAGGAACACACAACGTAGTTGGACACGTAAAGGCTTCAAAATCCAGTCTTTCACTTTATATTTGCATATGGTGGCTCTGTATCTGCTACTAACTCTACAACTCAAAATGGTTGTAAGTCGCAGGAGTATTCATAACAAAAAATATTATTAGGTAAGCACAACACTGTAGCCTCATATTAAAAGCAGATTTTCAAAATCCCCTCATGATATTTATGATGACCAGAATATACTTAAACACATACTCTCGCCTTTTCTTTCCAGTGATTAGGTTACCATGAAAACGTCCTTTCCAAAGCTGAGTTGACAAAGTTGTGCTAAACTAAATTTTCATAGTAGTGACCGCTTATGTCTTATTTTGCTAAGTAGGTTTTTTTGCATCTAAAGTTAAAACTCGAAGCAGTTGTGAAACATTTAATTACTGACATACTTTTCTAATGCTGATTTTCAAAGTAGAGTCTTTGTGACAAGATGCATATTCTAGCTGTTTTAGAGGCTAAATTATTCTAACATTCAGCAGAATAATAACCATTTTGTTTACAGAAAAGCAATATCCAATATATTTTCCATTATAAAGTAAGTACAGAAAGGACAACTTACAGAATAAGACCCATCTCTCTAGATTCAGTACAAGTCTTCAAAAGTAAAATGTGTTCAATTTTCTATTATCTGAATTGTTCTGTGGTCACAGATGTTCTCTCTACTTTCATTTTACTTATTGATGAGAGACAATCACGTATTTAGCCCAGTCACTTTATTGTCTTGTTTTTATAATGAAAAATATGCTCATCTGAAGTGATTCTTTGTGAGTCTTGCCAAAAGCTGTTCCATGAAATAGTAGAGAAACCTTAATTGACCTGTCCTTTCTGAGTTATTTTTGATGCAAAAGATAAAGCATAACTAGTTCTATGCTTACTATAGGCATGCCTTAATAAATCATACACAAAGAAGGCAATATTCCATGCCAACTCCAGGTGCTATCTCAGCACACTTCACAACAGGAACAGCTGAAAACTATACAAAACTTACCAAGGCAATATTTTAAGTGTATTTTAGGGAAATATGGAGTTACTGAACACTCAAAACATTTAGATCTAAAGCTAAAGACTAATTTTTTAGTTGCATGTCAGTAATGACAGCATTAAATCTTGTCTTAACAGAATAACACTATGAGTGAAGTTGGGAGGGATTAGCGTGGGTCATCTGGTTCAACCTCTCTGCTTAAGCAGGGTCATCCTACAGCACATGGCAGAGGATTGAGTCCAGACAGCTACTGAATATCTTTGGTCAAAGAGGCTGTGGAATCTCCCTCACTAATCTGTTCAAGTGTGTGGTCACCCACACAGTAAGGAAGCTCTTCCTTATGTTCAGGTGGAACTTCCTGTGCACAAGTTTCTGCCCATTGCCTCTTGTCTTATTGCTTGGCACCACAGAGAAGAGCCTGGCTCCATTCTCTTGACACCCTCCCTTCAGATATTTGGAGACATCAATGAGGTCCCATCTCAATTGTCTCTTCTTGAGGCCAAACAGGCCCAGCTCCCTCAGCTTTTCCTCATAAGAGAGGTGCTCCAGTCCCTTCATCAGCTTTGTTGCTCTCTGGGCCTGCTCCAGGAGCTCCATGTGTCTCTTGTGCTGAGGAGTCCATCACAGGACACAGCACTGCAGATGTGGCCTCAGCAGGGCTGAGTAGAAGGACAGGATCACCTCCCTTGACCCACTGGCAATGCTCTTCCTAATGCACCTCCTCTGTTCTTCACAAGGGTTGCAAGACAACAAGGCAATGGGTATCCTCAGGTTAGGCAAGCTCTGAGTAAGGGTTCAAAATCACGTAGACTTTGGTGTGTTTATGATGTGGGCTACTGATTCCAGCAGAGTCTTTATTCTGTATCCTCCTGTAATATCCTTTAATTCCCATTTCAACTTCATAATATGGAAATGCAGCTAAATTAAAACCTTGCCATTAATTCTCCTTATTGAATGGAATATGGTCTAGATAAATAGATTAGCACACATTAAAAGTTGCTGTGAAGCACAGCGGTACTGAAGGAGTAAAACAAATCACTTTTTGCAGTGCTCTTAGCAATACTAAATAGTAAATTCTTATTTAGAGACCTTAATAAAGAGTGCAGGAACAGCTGGATCCTGAAGTGCATACACAATGATTTTCCAAAAATATTAATAGGGATATAACAATATATGAAGGAATGATGAAAAGCATAGGTTCTGTGTTCCTAATGGTATCCAAATGTATTTGTGTCACATTCTGTGAATTATAAAAGCACCTGAATGTAGTCTAGAAAACATCTGTAAATAAAAGCCCCCCAACACAACATCATATGCATATCTGTATTCACACATGCAAGACAAAGACTGGAATAAAATATGAAATCTCAAACTCAGCCAAAAATTGCAGGAGTTGACAAAAGGAAGCTGCTACTGCAGTGTTTGATAGACAATCTTTTGACTGTTTCAGCAACGCTAAGGCATCCTTTGAATTTTAAAAGGTTGAGAAATGCTGGGGTTGAGATCTATGTCTTGTCAGGTAAAACTGTGTACTCTGACTATTGAAAATGCATCTTTCTGGAGTCAAATGAAAGCCAAGACCTACTATGGCTGAGAAAGAAATGGTCTGCCTGCTCTTGGAGCTCCCAGCTCTGTCTCCCTGTGGAAATGGGCAGACAGATTATTTGTCAGTCAGGTGCTAATGCGAGAGGAACTATCACCATGGGACCCTTAAGCAGGCGTAGTAAGCAAAAAAAAAAAAGGCACTAGAGCAGACTTTTCCTGTGTGGGAGACCCACTGAAGAATTAAACCTATTTTTCACAGATGCCTCATACCATACATTAAGAATATTTACCATACATTAAGGATATGACTTACTAGTTTAAAGCAGATTTGAAGAATAAATACAACTCATCACAAATTTAATGATATATCAAATGAAATTATTATACTTACTTCACCCCTTAAGCTGAATCTCAATAGTTATTGAACAGTCATTATCCTTAAAGAAGAAAAAAAATCAATGCAAAGAATAATTCTAGGCCCACAAGTGGTTACTGCAAATTGCTGAGATTATTTACTTTTAATTAAAAACCTTGAAAGTCAGAGGTCTAAGAACACAATAAGGCTTGATTTTTTTATTCTGTACAAAATATAAAAATGTATTTAAGCTTATTTATCTATTTTATGGAATTAAATGCATATTCTGAAATAACCATTTTCTTACAGCTTATTAATGAAAAAACTGAAATGTGTTAGTGTCTGGATTAAAGCCAGGTCAATGCTAAAGTGAGTTTATGAAAATGTCCTCTTCACTAAAAGAATCTGAAGGCACAGTTTAGTTTGAAGTCCTTCAGAAATTGGACAGTATATGTGTGTACATGTGCTAGGGTCTTGGGGAAGGATAATGGATAAGAAGAAAGTTTTGCAGACCTTACTAGTGCTTGAAAGTATCTATAATTGTAAAAAAAATGAAGGCATCCTATTTGGTTGCTAATGCTCTCTGAATAAAAAATTGAGTAAAGGAAAGAAATTTGTGTCAATTTACTTTAGTCTCTAAGCACAGAGAAGAAGAAAAATGGAAAAAAAAATGTCCCCTGCAGCTTTCCAAGTACTACTACTCAGAAGATCAGTTCTAGAGTCAACCCTCTTTATACTTGAAAGGAACAGTTGCAAGTGAAAATTTTTTTTCAACAAAAAAAGCATTTCATTTTAAAACAAACACAAATGCCACAGTTAAAATGAAGTAGCTCAAAAGAATCAGTCAAACAATTTAATATAAATTTCCAGCAGTTTTTCCACTACAGTTTGGTTGTTGCATGGCAGAGGTCAGAGGCAGAAAGTGAGAAGCTGTGTTTAGCTATGACTGAAGTTTCCTGAACAGAAGGAAACAAAAAATGGTCTCAGAAGAAACAACAGATGTAACCATAACAGCCAGGACCCTGATTTTCCATACCAGCTACTGTTCAGAAGATTATCTCAATAGCATCAGTGCATTCTAAAGAGTACCTCTAGTCTCTTCAGCAAATTGATGAAAACAATTTCATAGACTTTCCCTTCCACAGGGAAGCAAGAACAATATCAAGTTTAGTCTTGATTCAGCAAAGACACCTTGCCCCCAAACCCCACCCCAAGTGGTGAAAACCTTTGAACAATAATAAAATTTTTCCTGATGCATAAATTTAATTTTCTTCTCAGGTAGTGTGCTGGGAGCCCAGCCACTGTTCTGCTTCCAGCCTCTGATCGAACTAGTCCATCTTTTAAACGAGTTGTTTCATACTGTTTCTCAAAAGCTTTGTAGAATTAGTTTCACTTCACAGAGTACATTACATTATTCTCCTTGGTACTTTCAAAGGGCATCCTTAAACTTCAGTTTTCTTGCCTTACCTTCCTATTGCTTGATCCTGCAGAAATAGCATATTCTTAAGGCCAACAGCTGGTCTCCAAATCCTACCACTACAGACTCTTGGGCATGCTCTGGTATGCACGGGAGTAACTGCACACTTCAATTAAGAGAAAAATGTGGTTCAGTGCACAGTTGTAAGTTTTGCTGGTAGGTTTTTCTTAAAGAGAGAATAGCTTTATCATGGAACAAATCAAATATCAAAGCAGGATGATACCGGTGTTTATCAAATCTCTGCATGCAACTAACAGTTTAGCAAATCTCCTTCAAGGCAGGGAAATCCTTCCATTGCCGGGTGAAACAAAACATTTCCTTATTTAAATGAGAAGTGCAAGACAAATGGGATTTCAACCAGCTATGTTCAAAGCTCTTCATGCTTGTCAAACCAGCTGGCAGATTCTGGGAGGCAGGGAAGCCAAACAGAGCGCAAACTTCAATGAAAATAAATAATGTACCTGAAGGACACTTGTGGTGGTCCCAGCTACATCTACACTTAGCAAATGTGCACAAATCTTTGGCTTGCCAGGCTATTTACTTATTCATGCATGTTTACTCCTTTCTCAATGCCTGTTTCAATAACATGGTAGGTCACAAGTCAAAGATTACAGAACAGGTGCTTAAATAGCCACTAAATGATTGTCGTACAGAATAGATGCTTCTCACACTTGACAGTGTAATCCCAGCAGGCACAGAAGCAAGTGTTCACTTCAGCACATCTGTGAAACCATTAGCCAAGACTCTTTTGCAAGGTTTTTCTTCCCCCTTGTTAATAATTTTTTTCACAAAGTGACCTTAGATGAACTGCAGTCATAAATTTCCTCATTGAAAAAAATCAATGATCTCTCACAAGTAAGAAGAGATTTAATTTTTATGCAAAACAAATAACATAGACACTGCTCCTCAGAAAAGGCATTCCTTTAATACCATGGCTCCATGACATATTTCAGTGCTCATTGTAAATAAATCACATGCCTGAAGTCAAACAGATCAAAAAACACTCCAAGAAATTGGGATACATTTATCTGCCTCAAAACCCTTGGAGAATAAAAAGCGACTCTCTCAAAAGTACCTTGTTGTCATCTGTTCTGCAGATGACTATTGTAGTAATTAGTGGCATCAACTAGTTTAGAAACTTTTTTTGGACTGTTCTATCTTCCAGGGAAAAGAGAGGCACTTTGGGCTAATTTCTTTGACGCAGGCAGGCTGAACAGACAGCAATTTCAAAGGGATTTTGACAGAAACTCAGTGTCTGATGGAAGCGGGCACTCAGAGTATGCAGCACTTCCACACGACTTTGGAAAACCCATCTGTCCATAATCCTTATTTTTTCCCCTTCAGAAAAACAAAATAGTCTAACCCAATACAATGTTCCAGTGCATCTTAAATCCTATGCCTTGCAATAAAAGATGCTCTGATGTACAGGAGGTCTACTACATCTTCTCTTTGCAAAACTTTCTTCAGTGTCTTACTGGCCAGAAACAGGAGGGAGTTACTAAATAATTTTCTCCAAAAGGCTGTGAAAGCTTTTTCATTCCAATACCTAATTACCTTTGGAAATATTCACAATGCAGTGAAGTACACAGCAACTAGAGTGAAAGGTTAGAATAACATCCTGTCTATGGTGGAAAGATAAGGTTCATGAATTTACTCTCTCAATACATAATACCACTACCAAAAGAGATTGGTATTTAGTGTTTTCATGACAAACAGATCTCGAGACTGCCCCTGGATGTATACACAGCACTGCTCAGGGAATGGTGTCAGAGGACACTGGAGAACACAGGAGAAAAGCCCTTTAATCCTTGAGAAATTAGGAAGGTGAGTAAAGGAAGACAACTTCAATCATAATAACTGAAAGCAGAGCAAATTTGTCAAAGGACAAAGTGAAGAGTGTGAGCAGAGCAAGGCAGCAAATGTGTGCCTGGGGCAGACTGTTTACAAGGCAGCCTTTCCTCACGATCCTGCAGAGGTGATTCTGGCCTTGAGACTGGCTTTTCTAGGCACAAAACTAATTACATTCCTCATGTATTTGTCTTGTTTTGGCAGAGGTTAGTCAAGGCATCAATGCAAACCACCTGGGTGTCTCTAAACTACAAAGCCACTTCAGAAGGAAGCACAAATGTCACTGAAAGAGGGCAGTCCCACTGGAAATGTCAGGGTGGTGATAAGCATTAATAAGTATCAGCAGCATGCTCATCAGGTGTGCAGGATCCAGATGGAGAAGAAATCTTTCATCCCAGAACAGGCCATCGTGGCAGCAGCTTCCATGGATCTGTCACCAGCAACAGTGCTGTATGGGATACAACTGGCCAAGGGCAGCAGACCAGAACTGCCTCCTGGAAAACAGAGCTGGCCCCTGGGGTGCGTGGGAGGCAGCACTAAATCGCATGTCTATTCAAGCTCATCTTGCTGGATTCCATAGCCACCAAAAAACCGAATGCTTGGGATTAGTGCTCCATCACATAAAGGGACAGTGTCTGTGATTACAGAAGCTGTAATGAAAAAATATCAATTTCTTCTTTTTGGCAATGAATATTCTCTCTTCTCCATCTCTTCCCTAGGGCATAAGCCATTTTTCTGGTGAGCTGCTGGTCTGTTGTTAGTACAAGATGGCATGAGTGATGGCACAAGTGATAGTGCTGCTCAGTCAGTTGTTTGCAACAAGCAGCATGTGAACAAGATGACTTCAATAACCCCACCAGTGAAGATTTGAACAACGTAGAGGTGCTAGGTAGTATGCTCATGTACTTTCCTCTCTTAGAGCTGTGACAGAAGACAGCAGAGACAAACAGGACAAGCAGAGCACAAGAGTACCCACTGCACACTCCCTTTATGACAGTTTATAGGGACCTCATCAAAATGTACCTGTAAAAGACACCATTGAGGTGACTGCAGCAGAAAACAGGAAAATTCTCCTTTTTTTTTTCTGTTTGCTTTGTGCTTTGGACAACAGAAGTTTAGGAGAGCAATCTAGAAATAGCTGACAAGGACTTGGGTTCATGACATTATGGATCAGCGTCAATCAATGTCAATCTGTTACTGATTAAAGCAGACTTAGCTTGTCCATATAAGTTTTGCCTCTGCTCAAACTGTATCACTTGCATTGACTGAAAATTAACATATATGCAACTTTTACCTTATAACCTTATAACTGTTTTGCGTTATATATATACCATTAAAGCCTTTTTCTTAAATTAACAGGTCTCCAACTCCCAAGTTCATTGCTTGAACTCTGCCTTCATACAGTTTAATAAATTTGCCTGTGATAAATAGAAATACTTTGAAATCTGATGGCATTGTAATTCATATGTGATTTGAATGTCTTCTGAAATTACTCTCAGGGGTTTTTTTCTCTCCTACCGATTATTTTCAAACTGAAAAACCGACTGTGCCTGAATTACAGGACCCATTGCACACCTCTGACAATTCCTTAAGAATCTAAGACTAAATTTGTTTCATCTGCTTATATTTATAGTACTTATTCTATAGAACTCTAAACAATTAATAGCATTGCACTCCAATGCTGTAAATCACTGACATTTGTCAGTGCTGCTGAACTGCCAGTTGCCTTCCTAGACTCCACCAAAACAGGAAATTGAACAAGAGATTAATCAGTAAGTTAATGCAGGCAACAAAATACGTGTCCCCTCAAAGGCTAAAGATCTGCTCTCATGCTTTCATCTTTGTCTCAAAGTCCAAATATAAGCACCTTCCCTACTAGTTAATTTAAAGGGATTAATAACTGGGTGACTTTATAATTCACTTTGATAAGACTGGGAAAAGAGATCAATAAATCATGTCTTTTATCCACCTGCTCGGGCTTCCTCTGCAGTCTGTTCTGCATCTATGAATGATTAGCAGCAGGTATAAAATAGTTCCCTGGAAGTTGCTACCGGCAAGTCCCATTCATTCCTGGATCCTCCTAACAATTCATTAATTCCACAGAACCTAAGTCCTGACATCCAACTGAAGGCTACATCACATTTGTTTCCACTAAATTACCTGAAAGGACCTTAGCCAGTGATTCAAATCTTCAGCCGCTTTCCCAACTTTTGTACGTTTGTTTTTTTTTTTTCATAAAAGATCACTGAAGACCACCAGGTGCCACTGGCCTTTTTTCCTTTAAAAAGGCAACTTGCATATCTTTTTAAATGTAAGTCTTCCTGCAAAAGATATTGAGGGTTGGAATATCGCAACATTTGGAGATCCTGGGACCCCAGGGATCTAAGTTTATGTCACCAATGCAAAGTACAATCTACCTTGAAAACAAGTGTCCTCTAATATTACATTAGAAAATAATATAATTATTAAAATGATCATGTGTGTCTCAAAACACTGAAAAATGGAAGAATTATATTTGACAGAAAAAGAACTAGATGAAACAAGGTGGTAAGGAGGAAATTGAGAATCTCATCAACATAATTCAGTGATTGCTCAGTCAGAGCTTAGCATTCAGTTTAATATAGTAAAAATGGGCTCAATTCACTCAGTAAATGTTCAGGGTCCAAATCCTGCAGCTGTCTCGCTTGGATCAGATCTTTACAACTGCACTGTCTTTGGATACAGCAGTTAGAACCAACTCAGCATTGCAAATGAGGCTGATGTGAGTCCAAAGACTAAGACATCAGCTTGCAGAAGAGGAGCATCTGAGCATCAGTGTGAAGTACAGCACTGAGACTGCTCTTCCTTAAAGACACACGTGACCTCATAATTATTTCCAGAATAAGAAAATAAAAATTCTGTAAGTTAGCCTCCTTATCTCTGAAAAAAAAAAAACCAAACAAAAAACCCAAAACAAAACCAAACAAAAAGGTATTTTTTTTAATGTGTAGCAGAGCATTAAGAACAAGTACTACACATGTACTAAAATGCAGATCACACCCTTGAATCTTTAATCAACAGGACAATCTTAGCCACATTTGGCAGCAGCAGCACAAAAAGGAGCATATTGCAATGTTGCTATGCCCTTTCAGCTGTCTTGGTCATCTGGATCATACATCAATTTCCAGTAACATGTAGTCATGTGGGAAGAACAGATGTCTGCTGAGGACCTTTGGAAAAGTTATTTTGACTGTATTTATTGCTACAGTACATGAAATGGAACTCCCTTTTCTTTTCATCAGATGCCAGACTAGGTTATTGGTTTAATCATAGTGTCTGTCAAGAGGACTGCATATAGCAGACCTTGAGAGTGAGCAAAAGCCTTTATGGGCTGCTTCTTCCCTTTCTTCCCCTAATAAGTTATATGCCTTATAACGTATAACATACAAGTTATATGCCTGTACAGGCATTCCTGGTAGTTAGACAATGACAAAGACTGCCTGAGGCATCAGAGATGGGCACAAACTAGGAGTATCTCATATTTATAAGGCTTGTCTTCTGTGTCTAGGTTCTAAACAGTAGTTTTTCTAATCATTAAGGTTAAGTCTTCCCATGTGACAACATCTGTAAACAGATTAAAACAACTGCAGGAACAGCAATTTCTCCTGTACAGATACTAGCGTGAGGACAACTTTTATGAGTCAGTTTCTTTGTCAGTGAAGTGTAGACCATTTTTTCATCTGATCTTCCAGTACCAGTTAAGTAGTTACAACTATTTTATGGTCTTAATTTCTTTCTAATTCTTGAACAAGGACAACCATGGTACGTAAGAACAGACTAAGTTTTACTAACATTTACCAGTGCTAAGGAGGTAAAATAAGTCCAAAACTTGCAAGGCTATGAAGCAGCCTGCGAATGTGATGAAGCATTAAGTGAAGGCACCACTACAGCTCTGTTGATCAAGAACAAAAGCCCTTTTGTGGATCTCACAACAGTGAGATTTGTTAAGATCAAATGTTAAATAACCTTTTGTTAAGATCTGCCAAGGGAAACAAGCCTTTGTTGTACCATACCTAGAGCAAAGTTTTCTCTCTCCATGAGATCTCCATTGGAGACTGCTGAAGTTTCAATATCCATTCATTACTCTAGGCATATTTACTTATACTGATCCAGACCAGATAAAGAGAAGACACACAACAGCACACAGCAGAGGAAGAAAACACTTTAACAGAAAGAATATCACTTTCAACTGCTATCTGGTTTCATGCTCAAAGCATCTGATTGCTTCATGCAGTTGTTCACAGTCTGATTAACTATCATAATTAGCTGAAAAATAACTCATCCATAAAACAGGCAAAAGAACATCACTATTTCAGTCCTTACTGGGATTGATGCCATTTTTAAGTGTGACTCAAACATTAAGTCCAGAAAAAACAATTCAGTTATCTACTTTAAAAGAATACAGACCACAGAAATTCATCCTGGAATTTCTCTGATAAATACACAGCTGAATATGAAGACAGAAAGACACAGAAACCTTTTAGCATCAGTAATGCACTAAGTTGCTGATAAAGAGGGCAGCTGAACATTTGTTTTCTTTGAAGAGAGACACTGTTTGTGCTGTGCAGGATCTTATTTGTGTCCACTTGTGGGAACAAGTAAATAGTTTGTCACATCCATAATAGTCTGCATACAATATTCTCTTCACTATTTTCAGTGTGGGTAAACCAAAAGTACTGAAAGGGAATCTGATACATCAGATCTGTCCTGATATTTTTGGCTTCTAAGAGTGCAGTATGATATATCCTGTAAACAAACAAACCACTTAGGGCTTGAGTCCCATAGCAATAGTAAGAAGTTTGAATCATTTGACATTCCAAACCAAGTGCCAATTGAAAACTGGAAAGAAAGAACAAACAAGTTCTCAGGATGGCAAGTATACTCTTCCTCCTACTTCAGCTATAAAAAAAGTACTAAGACAGAACTACAGCTTCCAAATAACTTGACTAATATTGAGAACACAGATTTAGTCTCTAAGAGCAGTGACTTTTTAAGCAGTAACGATCAATGATCAATACTGGGTACTTAGAATTAATGGCTAGCACAGGACATCTTTTTGTTAACATTATTTCAGCTAGTATGTTGAGAGCTTTTACAGATTAGTGCTCACTTGCTTGAACAATCTCTCAAAGTTGCTCTGCACTTCAGATGGTCTGTGCCACCATCTCACAGCTGAGACGGGTTGTCTATGTGTTTCCATTTCTGTCCTTTCCTGCTGCACAAACAATTGCACTTCTACAGACACTTAATTCTGGTCAGACTTATAGGTTGCATGACTTCATCTGAACAACAGTTTCAGCCCTACTGAGTTTTCCCTTCTACATAGTTGTCCATACCTGCATTTTTTCTGTTTTATTCCCATGAGTTGTATCTACCATAACCACTGTTTTTAATAAGAAAATATTATAGAATTTTGTTTGAAAAAGAGTATTTCTCATGCTCTTAGCCCGTGACTCAAACTGGATCAGGAACTTTCAAGAACATACTTTAACTTGTGTGAAGAAATTGCACAAAGAATTTTAAAACCCTTACATGTAGTATGTACTAAGAGACACGTAATATAAATACTTCCATGACAATTGTTCATTGCTTTTGTGTTCCCTTTCTGCTCTTGAACAGCCATAAGGGCAGTTTGAAAGAAAGGGAATCTGGTGAGGATGGAGTTGAACTAAACTTATAGTTGAGAAAAATTAAGGGTTGCTACATGAAATGCAGGATATTCCTTGGCGGAACAGTTCTAGCATGAATGCAAAACTGTAGCTTTAAGTTTCACATTATAAATGCTAGCAGCAAACCTTGCAGCCACTTGCTTGAAACAGTCGGGAAAAATTCTTTTCATTTTCTGAGGCACAGTCAGAAGGTAGGAAGGTTTACTTCCAAAACTCTATGACTGTACACAACGGGGATTTATAATATTACTTAGCATTCTGCTGCACTGAATGAAAAGTCAATTGACATTCACTCCGTAGTTGGAAAATAGTTCAGAATGGAATGACCAATTAGAACAGAGAACATGAAACAGAAACACAGCCTCTAATTACATAGGAAGACATTCATAATTCCACACACTGTTCTCATCTCTAACTTGGAGGGTCATGACAAAGAACAGGCTATTAAAAATAAGTGTATATTGTTAGGTTTTTATATTGAATAAAAAATCCTGAAAAAGGAGACTTAAATATGTTAATGTCCTTTGAAATGCTACAAACAGGTAGGATTTCCAAACACGAGCAACTGATTTTTATAAGTTATAAATTTTTTTATACTTCTAGTTCCTTTATTCAGATGAATTTAGATGAAAGGCAGTATTAGGAACACCTCAGAAATAATGCTAATTTAGGAGAGAATCCTTATTGCCAGGTATGTTCTTTAGCATTAGGTTAGCTGAAAGCATTGGAGTGTTTCCATGCTCTGAAAAGGCACAGACTTCACAGACTAAGTGATATTCAGTAAAATTTAGGCACCTCTTAAGTGTCTATAGGGAATTTCCACTTTCATGTTCTGTTTCAAAAATCAGAAGCATTTAATTTTCGTCTCACCCTCAGTGACCTATATATCTCCTCATAATCCAAAACATAATTCTCTGCTACATTTCTCCTGGAAAAACAGAGAAGAGAATGAGACACATTTTATAAGCCATGTCTACAGATGCAGGAAAACCCTTGAAGAAAATAAGAACTACTTCATAAAATCAAATATAAGGTGGAGGCTACAAACTGGAACAAACTCTTCTCCCTAGATACTATGTCCAGCCACAGAGACCAGAATGTCTTTGCATCACAAAAAAATGGTCTCCTTGTGTAAATATGCAATTTCAGTTAAACCCCATTTAAAGATATTTGCAATCTGACTGACTCTAAGTATTGAGTTAATTATATTTTTAGTACTTAATGTACATAAGTAAACATTTATTTTTCAGTTTCAAAGGAATATAGCTTCATATGTGAAAATGAGATCATTGATGTGCAGAGTTCCCAAGTGCTCAGGGAATAAATGCACCTAATGGCACATTCCCATCTCCCTGCTCCTGTTGTCACTATAGCCTTGCAAAGACCATTCCACATGTGACTGTGTTGCACAGGATGCACCTCTGAGGGTGTCAAAAGCCTCACCCTTTCCACATCGGCGCATGCAGGAGGGATTACTTTATACCCACAGGACCATGGATTACTTCAGATTCCTACCTGTGTCCCTTTCAAATCCGTAGGTACAAATAAGCCATCACATATCACGACTGTATTTTAGAGTGTTGAAGTAGCGGAATGTGGATTTTTTTTTTTTCACTGCAATTTATTGCCAAGACCCAGAAATTTTAGTTTCCTTTACATTTTAAGAATGGAAACCTATATGAGAGGAAGCAGTGTGAAAACTGTGGCTCTGACTGAAACTTGGATGTAATGGTTTAGAATGTGGGTGTTTGCTAGGTAGCGGGACCTTTATCTTCATGTGTTCTTAAAAGGCATTTGTAGCACATTTCTACCACAGCACACACAAGATCTGTAAGAATGCCAGTGAGTCTGTTAGGACTATTAAGTATCTATGAGTAACTGAAATACTGAAGCATTTCTACTTTCCAGAATCACTTAAATGGTCTCAACTTCCTTGACTTCAACATTTTTGGAACTGTATTTTTGACTTGCCTTGCTAAAGGCCAAAATAAAATTCATTATGATCTACAGCCAGACAGAAGTCTTTGGCAGAACAAGGTATAAGAGGTGGCTGTTCTCTTAGAAGAGGTTCATATTCCTTGAAAGATGTGCATGGGTGTACCTGAGTTACAAAACTTAGCAAGCGTATTCTCGAACAGCCACCTCTGAGTTAGCTCACAATAAATATCTTGTCACTCTAATTACACATTTGTGCCTGAGGCCATCGGGCCACTTACTTTGCCTGAAAGTACAAAGCAGATTGTACTGACAGAGTTCCAGCAGTAGCATTGGACCTGTTTTTGTGCAATGTGTGTGCCTATCTAGACAGAAGTAGAACACATAGCAGTTCAGCTATGCACATGTACTGATCTAAAAACACTGTCTCAGCATTGTTACAATGTCTGATTTTAGTCTTAATACAAGACATTTTTTGGGAAAGATTAAAAGCAAACAGCATCTGACTGAAGATCAAGAACCATCCTTTGTTATCCTCTATCATTCTTACACAAACAGTTTTCTGCTCTCTTGCCTATTAGAACAAAAAATAAAAAAGTTAAGTAAAGATTAGGTTTTTCTGAAATATTATCATTGCTAAACATTTGACCTGATGACAGAAATTAAATACATACCAGTTCAAGTATTGTAAACAGCATGTCAAACAAGTCTGACCCAGTCTGTACTGCATTAACAGACTTGACGCAGGTTTTGCATTATTTAAAGCACGATATAAGACTGTAAGATACAAAGATGTAAGAGCTTTATCTGCTATTTTTACAAATGAAATTCAACATGACTGAAAGGGAAAATGATTAGAGAAAGTGTTTCTTTTTTCAGCTTATTTACTTGGGACACTTGACAATAGTTTCTGCACAGTAAGATTCGTCATGCTGAAAAAGATGAGCTTGTACAGATACACAATCGTCATGATAAAGCTTCAGCCAACATAGCTTAGGCTCTGTGTATAACTCCTGCTCTATTTTATCTGCCTTCAACCCCATTTAAGGGCATGATACCAAGTAGCCTGTATTCTTCGTCATGCTCTAGTCCTGAATGCTACACTGGGAGAATTCATGCAGATTTGCTCCATAGGCAAGGTTAAAACGTGACAGCTGTTACTCGCTCGGTCTCCCTTAAGCAATCTCACTCCACATCAAAGTCATGGTTGAATGGGGCTCTGCAGGCCAAAAGTTTGCCTGTAACAGCCTTAGGGCAAGTGTGTGCAACCAGGAAAACCTCAAGAAAAAGCACAGCTTCACCTCACTAAACAAATGCCTCTGGAAGAACTTACAGAAACCATTGTACATGCTCTGGGCAGAACACATTGCTCTCCCTTTGGAAGTTCTCCCAGTTTTGGGAGTTCTGATGTGACCAGTCAGGCCAATGGCTTTTCACAGGCTGTGCCACTCTGCCCCGTGTGGCCAGAAACCCCTCTGTGCTCAGCCACTGCCTTCATTTCTAGCTCCACGTGCAAATGCCACAAAGCAACTTGCTCTTGACACCAGATCTGGACCTCACTTGCTCCACTGGTGCCTGCTACCTTGCTAGTACTCTTTAATTTGTTCTACTTAGCCCATGGGTTTCAAAAGTAGCTTTCTGGTAATGAATGGTTGTTATTCCACATATCCAGCCTGAATTCAGTTCACAAATAATGTAGGTGAAAACCTGAACCCATTTCATAATAATTCCCCTTGAAATCTGTATTATGCCACTTTGTTTCTTGGCAATATACCAGGAAAGATGCCCAATGTCTGTGGGAGTTACAGCAGCCAAGTAGCAGTTGTTTCAAACCACAAGCTTTTTTCTCAGTAACACTGCAACCCACACTTGCTCGTCTAATAGAAATCTCATTAACTGTCAGATCTGACAGTTAAATTATTGATAGGTCTGAGTAGATTTATATGCAATAAAGTGTTTGAATTTTTTTCCATCTAAGTCAAAATATCAAAACTTAGAACCATAGGGAGGAAAAAAATGCAGAGTTCAAACCATTAACTTTGAAAGGAGCAAGCAGAACCAGTTCTTCTCAAACATAAACCCTGATTGTAGAAGGAATATTGAAAATCACAAGAGTCACTACTTTCAAACAAGAAACTTCTCTGGGTAAAGTACTTTAACCCACATGAACTTGGAAATGAAATATGAAAAAATAATATGATTATGATGGATTATGATTATTGACTCAGTAGCCTCATAATCACTAAGACATTTCTCAAAGCAGATTTAAGTAAAACACTGTTAAAAAACCCCCACCAACCAACTAGAAATACTCATTACCCCACTAGAAAAAATGTTTCACTTCCCTCTCCAAAAGCTTCAGAGGTTGTAGTAGTGTTTGTGATTATGTATTTTACTAATATTAGCAATACTGAGAGGAGGCATAGGGCAACTTGTTAGTATGATTGGATATCTAGGAGTTTTTATAGATACACATTTACTGAGAAACAAAATACTCTTTTGTTAATTTTTAATGCACTAATTTTTAATAAGCCTGCCAACTCCAATGCAATACACAAAGATATTTAAATTCAGAACACCTGCTTACACCCTCTTTGGGGCTCTAGAAGATAGCATGACCATCCCACAATGATCTAAACAACTGCAGACCTGCTGCATTGCCAACAGTTCGACTGCCCATGCATTTGATTTTGTAATTCAATAATGTTTCCTAAAAAGAGTCTGTGGCCCAATTTTCCAGCTTTGGCACCTTTAAAATGTTTGAATCATCACTAGATACTGAAGTTACCTATATAAGAACAAGAGTTTAAGATTTGGTGGGAAGATACTCAGATTTTAAACCTGTGCTTTTCAGCTGAAGTCCAGCACAGCATTACACTTAGTTACATCAGCTAGGAATCTAGAGTTTATTACACCAAGAGTTTGGTGTAATAAACACCTGAAGAAAAGTACAAAGATTAGTGTTTACAGAGCCGTTGTCTTGTCTACTCTTTTATATGGGTCCGAATCATGGGTCATCTACTGCCACCACTCTTAGAACGCTTCCATCAGCGTTGTCTCCGCTCAGTCCTCAACATCCACTGGACTGACAAAGTGACCAATGTGTCTGTTCTTGAACAGGCAGTGGTCACGAGTATTGAGGCCATGCTGCTGAGAACACAGTTGTGTTGGGCAGGGCACGTCTCCAGGATGGAGGACCACCGCCCCCCCAAGATTGTGCTTTATGGCGAACTTGCCACCGGCTGCCGCAAGAGAGAAGCCCCGAAGANACCGAGTCTTGCCAATACCACCAAAGGAGACTTTCTGCTGTGCCTTTTGCAACCAGTCTTGTCTATCTCACATTGGTCTTTTTAGCCACCAACATTCTTGTAGCAAGCGTGGGTAGAGTCCTTCTCAAATCTTCATTCGTGAAACCTAGCCATGATGAGTCAATACCTACAATTTTAATTAGAATTGTCATGCCATAGCGACTGGGCCTTCATCACAACTCATGATTTTGTGTTTGGTAGTCTCAAAAAGGAAAGGAATTTGATGAGCCAGTGCTGGTTTTGCAATGAGAGTTCTGCTATCACTCACTACTGATGATTTCATCAAGAAAGCAAATTCCATGGAAATAGTTTTCCCATTCTAACTCCCTTTTGTCCATTTGGTTGAAAATATTTTCATCAGCATTTTCTGATAAATGTCTCATTCCTACAGAATTTTCTCATGACAGAACAAAGGTTTGCTTTCTGTTGTTTTACACAGGGAATTCTAGACAAACATATGGGAAAGGATGACAAAGAGCACTGGATAGCTAAAACCAACATTCAAAGAGCAAAATCAGACAGACCACTGACTCTTAGCACCCATATAAATACAGCAAATATACAAGGAGAGTCAGCTACAAATCAAAAATTTAATATAGCTGCACATACTTTACTGCATACGCCCTTTAAACTGGTGGTTGGTCTTAGATTACCTGAGAACAAGTACACTGCAGATTGCTGGAAAAAAGATTGCTCCCAATTTTGTTCTATTCACTCATATATGGAAATCTCAAGCTAGGATGATTGCTTTGATTCCCTGCTGTAGTGGGAATAGTGCACTTCCTTGGCCTTTATGGTTACTGCTTTTTTTAATGTAAATTCACATAAAACAGTTGTCTGTGTGCATAGGTAAAACTTGGTACCTTTAAATACATACACTGAAAAATCTGAGAAGCAATATGTTTCTTTTCCTTCCCCACACTATGTTAAGGGAAAGGACAACTGTAGCAGCTTGTGATATTTATTGATACAGTTTAGAGATAATATTCCTAATGTTCTATTGAACAACTTTATTAGCAGCCTTTGACACCAGTCAGTTTTTAAGTGAATATATGCTATACTACTTGAATGCCTGACTGCTGTTGAAGGCTGTTAATAAAGTTGTTCAGTAGAACATTAGGAATATTATCTCTAAATATAATTACTGGTGTCACTCTTCACTCAGTAGAAATCTTCCTACAGCTTTGGGCTGTCTGATTCCGGCCTTCCTTGCACTCCTTAGAATTTTTTTTCAGTTCCCCTAAAATGAAGGGCTTAATATCAGACACAGACAATGACAATTGCAACGAAAATGTAAGTCACGAACTACCTGACCCTCTCTCTCCAAAAGCACACATCTCTGTGTTTTTGAAGGGTTATTTATTACTTAAAAAGTGAGCTATTATTTCACTGCATTAGACATTGGACGCAAGGTAGGATGCAGGAATGTGTCACTTCTGGGTGAAAAGGTATTTAGTAACCTAAAGGGATTTCTTCAGTTTTGCAGAATGACCCAGTTTTTCTATAAAAGTAGAACATACAAATTTAGTATTAGTGAGGACTGAGCAATACAGATCACCTTAAGCAAAGTATTTGATACAATACATGCATATTTTGAAAGAAAAAAAGTTTACTTAAATTTTCAAAGTGATTCATGTACAACTGCTGGAATTTAAGCTTTCAAGCAGGTATTGCCAGAAATAAGGTGCCACAATTCCATTTCCAGCACGAAGTCCCTTTTTGTACTTGGTTCTTACAGCATTTTAGTCCATTGTTTTCAATCTGCTTCAGGTTTGTTTCCATTTTCCCATTAGTGGACATAGTGCAGAAGTTGTGAACATAATTAGGTAACATTCCTACATATTTTACCATGGAAAAAGCCTCATAGAAGTGGAAATTGTAAGAGCAGAAATGAACACCACAGTATTAGTTAACCTATCTTCTGCCCCAGAGGAAGAACTGTCATCCCTAATATTAATCACAGAATCACTGAATAATTTGAGTTGGACCTTGATGATCCTAGTGGGTCCTTTCCAACTCCTGGCATGGCCAGGACAGTCCCAAGAATCACACCATGTGCCTATTCCTTGAGTCTGTTTTTAAACCAACCTCCCAGACTGAAATACCATAATCTCATTAGTGCCCGTCCAGTATCAGTGTTAAAGTACCTTTTCTTACTTTTTCTAATTACTTGCCTAAGTCTGCTCACTATCATTTAAGTTCATTGCTACTTGCCCTACCTGCAGCACATGGAGGTGAATCAAATTCTATTATACTCTTTGATGTAACTGAAGTCTCAGTATTCTCATCACTAAATTTGAAGTTCCCCCACCACTCTGGATCCTGACATTTCGTGTACATCCTTCCTGATCTGCAGAATTCAGTGCTGAAAAGAGTTTGAGAATTCTATTTCAAGACTCTGTTTCTGATGATGCATCCACTTCGGTGTGTGTCACTCCAACAGCATGACACGTTGAGTCATATTTAGCTTGCAATCCTCTGTAATGTTTAAATCCTTTCCTGCAATTCTGCTGTCCAGGCAGTCTTGTCCCTCTGAAGTTGGCATTCATTTCAAATGAAGTGTTAGGTAATTCCTCAAGAGTCTGAGATCCTGATCATGTCTTCCAATGTGTTTGCAGCCTTTTCAATAAATACCATCTGCATAGGTAAAACATTGTTCTTTCATCAAAATCACTGATGAAAGTATTTAATAGTACTAGACTCAAGCAAGGTCCTTGAAGAATCATCTTTGATTATAGGCTTTTGATTTGACATTAAAGTACCAATTTTCAATTTTAGAATAGATTTTTCTTAGCAATCCAGCATTTCTTAATAGTCTCACCTACTGCGTATTTTCCTATTTCTTAGGCATAATGAGGGAGCATAAAAATCTGTAAAAGTCAAATTATTTGACTAGTACTGCTTCTTCCTTATTCACCGTGTCAGAGAAGAAAATTAGATCAGTTTGACATGACTTGCTCCTAGTACATCCATGTCGGTTGTTACTCATCTCCTTATCATTTTCCAGGCACTTACAAACTGATTTTTTGGAGAATATTCTGGTATTTTTGCAGGATCTAAGTTGCAATGACACTTTTATAATTCTTTGGCTGTTATTTTTTGCTGTCTTAGCACAAGTCCCACCACATCAGTGCTGGCCACTATACTTCCTCAACGTCTGGCTCCAGACCAAGCCAGCCAGGTCCAGCTGAGCTGTTCCCCTCAATCACCACAGACACACGCTGCAAGTGATGACTGTCACAGGGCAGGTTTGTGTGCATGGGAACAGTGGCTCCAAAATGGGCTGGGGGGAGAGGCCCCTGGGAGAGGTAAGGGAAAGGAACAAGAGACTAGACACCATGAGGAAAAGACCACCTCAGGCAAAGCTCAACTACAAAATAGTTGATCCAATGGATGTTAGCCCTGGTCTTGAGGGCTTAGGATGAACCTTACCTTCATCCTGCCCTCTTCTATGTTCATTTCCCTTTGTGAGGGCTAACAGATAGATTATAAGACTTATGGAACTCAGCATTGCAACAATTAAGGTGTGATGAAGCAGATGAAGCAACAGATCTGAAGAAAATTAATTCTGTATTTCACCTTTCTCTGAGGCAGGTAAATATCTGTGATAAGAAAGTTATGAGTAAGCAGGTGATCATGCTCCAGACCTCCTCTCATTGCCTTCCTCGTAGCCACATTCACAATATTCATATTTATTAATGTTGTCAACAACTGATTTACCTGCATTTTGCTTGCAGCAGACAAACATAAGAGTTTAACTTAGAGAGATGCTGCAGCAGAAGATTCTATCACAAATGTACCAGAGAAACTTTACAGATAACAAACATGAGCTTTCACTGACTCTTCCAACTTTGCTATTTCTGTAGCAAGTATTTTGAAATACCAAATCCAAATTACATAACACTCTGCAGTCTTTCCAAGTCTGCAAAAAAAGAAACCAACTTATCTTTAATACATACTACAAACATCTTCTTGTTACCCTCTGCTTTGAAGCAACTGGTCTCTGAAAAACAACAAACTACCTTACTTCACACGAAGTTCAATGTTTCTTGTAGATTGCACACATCCAGTCATGCTATTTGCATTTTTATTACTACCGTGTGCAATACAGAAATGAGGCAGAAATGTATATCAACTCCGACTTATTTTCCTAACTCTGGTTGAGTGTTGAATGAAAAACCTGGACTGTTCCAAACATCTGACAGTTATGTTGAATCTCCATTTGATGGAACAACAGTCACTGTATATCTCTAGCAATGAATGTAAATTGGAATTTTAAATGTTTTTCATGCATCAAAAGGCAACATTATGTCATCTGCTCCATCAAAGCTTTAAAAACTCTGTTGGAGAAATTAAAGAATACATTCTATTTAACTTAATATGTCCTATGATCAGACAGCTGTGTGATATAATACCACCAAAATAACTTCTCAAGTAATGGAAACACTCCACATGTTAGAACTCAGGAAGCGACAATAAATCTTAAAGATTCAATTTGCTACATATGCTGGATATTACAGCAACACAGAGAACAGCTCTGCATAGTGTAATAAAAAGAGGACACATGACAAAAGTGCAATTTATAATTTCCTAAACAGTTCTGATTAGCTTTTTTAAAAAGTTGAAAAAGCTGCATCTGACGGCTTTGGACTTGTGTTTTATTTAATCCTAAATTTTCTCCCTAGTAAGATCCCCCTAGATCACGCTTCAGGCTTCAATAAACTTTATTGCTATTACAAATTAAGCAAATAATTTGCACGTTATGCTTCAATTTAGCTAGCATAATCTGCCCCTTTTCATCTTTCTCTGTGCCATCAGGTACTAGCCACTAGTGCAAGTGGAATACAGGTCCTTAGACTAAATCTACCATAGAAGTTCCTAGGTTTTGTTTAATATTATCCCTCAAAACTGATCTGAGCAATCAGAAAATACAACTGCATTCTTGTCATACAACATATGCTTACCAACAGCTAGTGATGCCTCCTCTGCTTTATCCTTCTGCGTTTAGGAAGTGTGGTGCTAAATTTGTGTTTAAGTGATCTACATGTCAGAGAAGTATAAAGAATTAGCGTAAACACACCATGGATTGATGGCTGAATGCCTACTCAACCATCTGAAGGACAATATTTTCCTTACATTAAGGTGATTACATGTTTATAACCTATTAAGTATCAAGGCATAAGTAAGATTGGTCTTCCATCTTGAAAGAAAGTGGTTCATATGTCAAATAGCATAACATTACATAAAGCCATTTTATTCATTGTTTCATGGATAGATTTAAATCAAAAGTTGTTAAATTAGGAAAATTCAGGCCACATGGTGAACAGAAAAAAGCAAGGGGAAAAAAAAAGTTTAGGATGGCCGTTACCTAACTTAATGTTTTTAAAATATGTTAATAGCAAAAGGCAGAGCAGAAAAAACATTAGCCTTTCACTTGATGAGGATGGTAATCTCAGAAACAAAGCAGAGATGTTCAATGTTTCCTTGGCCTCAGTCATCAATGCTTGGTGATTGGCTCTGGGGGTCCTAGAGCAGTAAGATCATGACTGTGAGAATGATAAACTCCCAGTCAACCCTGAACCTGGGGGCTTTGCTGCTCCAGCTGGATCTCTGTAAGTCTATGGGGTCTGACTGAATTCATCCCAGGGTACTCCGAGAGCTGGATGATGTCATCATGAGACCTCCCTCAATGATTGTTGAACAGTTTGGGTAATCTGGAGAGGTCCCAGTCAACTGGAATCTGGCAAACATTGTCCTAATTTTCAAGAAAAGCATGAAGGAGGACCGTGGTAACTACAGTCCTGTCAGTCTCACTTCAGAACCTTGTAAAATTATGGAGAGTATTATTCTGGGAATTACAGAAAAATACATGAAGGACAATGCAAGTTCTCCTCAATGAACTTAATTTCCTTTTATGACCACATTGCCCATCTAGTTGATCAAGGGAAGCCAGTTGATGTAATCTTTTTGGATTTCAGTAAAGCTTTCGACACTGTCTCTCACAGGACCCTACAGGACAAAATGTCCAGCACACAGCTGGATAAACACACCATGTGATGGGTGAGCAGTGGGCTCATGGGTCAAACACAGAGGGTAATAATGAGCGGGGTAACATTGGAGTGGTGACTTGTCACTAGTGAAGTTCCACAAGGCTTCATTATAGGGCCAGTGCTCTTCAACATCTCCATAAAGCACTTGGATGCAGGACTCAAGGGGATACCAAGCAAGTTTGCTACCAACATTAAATTGGGAGGAGCTGCTGTCTCCTTCAAAAGCAGAGAGGCCCTGCAGAGAAATCTTGACAAACTAGAGGGCTGCACATCACCAACTGTATGAAGTTTAACAAGGGCAAGTGTCGGATTCTGCATCTGGGATCAGGCAACCCTGGATGTGTGTACAGACTGGGGAATGAGATGCTGGAGAGCAACACCATGGAAAGGGACCTGGGGGTCCTGGTTGATGGCAAGTTGAATATGAGTCAACAGTGCCCTGGCAGCCAGGAGGGTCAACCATGTCCTGGGGGCCATCAGGCACAGCATCACCAGCTGGTCAAGGGAGGGGATTGTCCCGCTCTGCTCTGCACTGTTGTGGCCTCACCTTGAATATTGTGTGCAGTTTTGGGCACCACAATATAAGAAAGATATTAAGCTGTTAGGGAGTATCCAAAAGAGAGCAGTGAAGATGGTGAAGGGCCTTGAGGGGAAGCCGTATGAAGAGTGGCTGGGGTCACTTGGTCTGTTCAGCCTGGAGAAAAGGAGACTGAGGGGAGACCTCATTGCAGTCTACAACTTCCTCATGAAGTGAAGAGGAAGGGCAGGCACTGATCTCTTCTCTCAGGTGACCAGTGACAAGACCCAAAGCAATGGTATGAATTTTTGTCAGAGGAGGTTTAGGTTGGATATTAGGAAAAGGTTCTTTACTCAGAGTGTGCTCAAGCACTGGAACAGGCTCCCCAGGGAAGTGGTCACACCCCCAAGCCTGCCACAGTTTAAGAAGCATTTGGACAATGCTCTCAAGGCATATGGTGTGATTCTTGGGGTTGTCATGAGCAGAATCAGAAGGGGGACTCGATGATCCTTGTGGGTCCCTTCCAACTCAGGATATTCCATGATTCTATGACTCATCAGATAAAGTTTACCCAGGATGGGAGTGTTGCCTAAATACCCAATATTCACCATGATCTCTGTATACATCTGCATAAATGAGAAAAAATATTTTGTGGAACTAATATGAAATATACATAAACTTAGACATGCTGATATTTGTATATCTTCCTGTAAACCTAGGAAATGTGTTGCTCTACTAGGATTGCTGAAATATGAATCCTCCGCTTTGCTTCTCTTTTCTCCTGTCTTGTATTTTTGCCTCACCCATTCCAACCATACACTCTATTCTCTTTCTGCAAGAGGCAGCGATCAGAAAGCTGAGTGGCCACAGGTAAATTTTGGAAGGTTCAGTTAAGTTTCCAGAACATTTCTATTTAATGAAAGAAGATGTATCTACAACCTGGATATGCAATTATAATAGATTGTTTCAATATAGATTATGCATGTCATGCAATAATATATTATGCATAATGTATTATGAATAATATAGAGTATGCATAATATTTATTATATATTATGCGTAATATAGAGTATGCAAGTTCTGCTTTATTACTAAAAGCCAAATGTAGAACACTCAATGGTTTGCAGCCAATTAAGGAACAAGCCACCTAACAGTATCTTCAAATGATGCCTACATTTTCAGCCCTAATTTCTTCGGAATCAATGTTACTCTTTCATATTTCTATTTAAAACTTTAGAAAATTTGATTTTTTACTAATGGATAGTTCAATATTTTTATATTTGTGCCTGTGAAATATGCCAAATGTGGCATATGACAAACTAATCATTTACCTTGCTACAGAAAAGCCATTGCTTCTGTTCTCTCCAGTTCATATCCCAGAAAAAAATACAGTATTAAGTTTTCTGTGAAAACAGAATTAAGTAACCTATGTCCAACAATGATAGTGCAGAAGAGAATTTGTCAGGAAGGGAAAAGTTCAGTCTCAGTGCACAGGGTTTGAGCCCTTTACCGAAAACACAGTAAAACAATCAAGCCATGACAACAAACACCCCAGGAGCATCTGGAAAACTCTGCAAGATACAAGACTGAGGAAAACAAAACTGACCTTGCACATATGACTGTGTTTTGCCAATATGAGTAAATACAGGCAGAAAGAATCTAGGCACCTAGGAGGTAATCACTATAATGTTGAATGTTCAGCCTCGTAATTAATACAGTGGGGTTTGAAAGCTGTATTAGATGCCTTGGTCCACACACGATACCCAGTGGTAAGCTGGTGCCTCACCAAGGTATTCTATATAGACATCATGCTGAGCAAATTGTCATCTATATACGAGGAAATCTGCAGGTTATAGGAAATACAGATTGTGTATTTCTCTCTCTAGCATATCCTCATGTTCAACAACAGTGCTGGAAGGTTGTGTCCACTTGTTGAAGAGTAAGTAAACACAGCTGCAGTACAGGATGCTGTTAGGGAAAACCTGGCCAGTTTTCATTCTACTCCCACCGTACCCCCAGCACTCTGAGGGTGCATCGCTGCCTGCGGTTTCACAGAACCAGCAACTTCAGCATCACCTTCCAGAGTTGCAACTGCCAGTTTTGAGCTCAGCATCCCACACGCATGGATTATTTTTTCTCTAGAGGCATTACTTCGCTTTAACAGAGTAATCTATATTGTTGACTGTGTGCCTGTTTTTCTATTTCCCCACTCAGATCTGTGAGGTCCTTCTGGAGCTGCCTGCCATTAGCACAGGATTTAACTACCCAAAGGAGCCAAAAGACTCATTAACTAGAAAGAAAGTTTAAGACAGCATAACAGAAAAATGTTGATGCTTTATAGTTAGGACACGTACTAGGGTAAGACCTGTTTTTTGTCTGGAATTCATTTAAAGTCCTTCAGTATCTGGTTGAATGCAGTCTGTTTCAATTTCAACAAAATTTGTAATAAAAATGTAGTCTCACCATCAGTGCACTGAGCCATTTACTTACTCCCACACACAAGTCAGATGCGTGGCAAATCAGTTTGCAGAGATCATTTAATTAGTCACGAGTGCACCTAGGGCAGTGTATCCCAATTTTTGTAGATTATCTATAGTTTCAAGTGTTTATTCAGAAGAAAATCATTTCAGAGGGTCAGAAGGGATCATTCATTAGAGGCTCAGAAATTACTCTGCTGTTCGTTTTACATACAGCAAAAGGATACACAGTAATTTTCACACTTGCATCAGGTTTTATTATTTTTCTGATAACAAGCTATTTTTATCCACTGGAAGAATAAATTCTCATTTAAAGGATTTCTGAACTAGTATATTTTTTCATATTGAATCTAGTACTGAACATCATTTTATGCAATCATTCTAGGATTGTGAATAAAAATATATTTTTTTATTTTTCCTGACACTCAGAATTTGATTGCTTTTGTATGGCTACATTTTATTGCAATGTACATAAGCTCTCCCTCTCCCCTAAGCATGAGAAAGAAGACTAAGCTACATTAAGTTTTGGACACTATTACCCTCAATATAAAGAGAATCTAATTTTCAGCATTTTTCTACAAGGATTTTACTATTTACAAGGATAGAGATGTTTCCATGTGAATGGGAAAAATGAGGTAAAACTTGTCTCTTCATCCAGGTGTGTTGTGAATGATAGAATAGCGTGTTCTCACATGGTGTGCTGGGAGAGCCACATGATTTGGGGTCTACCAACATAGGGCATCAAGTCACTTCAGTAAAGGTAGATGAGGAGCAGCAACACGGCTACAGGGAGACCCTCTGTGACCTCCTCCTCCTCCCACTTCCCTGCCATGGCTCTGCAAAGCGCCAGGGAACACATGAAGTTCCCGGTCTGCCTAATAGAGAAGGAAGAGGGGGAGAGGTAAGTGCCATGGCTACCCCGCACTCCAGCACTGTCAGCAGAAGAAAATTAGACTCTACTACAGCTTATACCTTACAGAGGGCATGATTTGTCTCAAGTCTTCCTCTGTATAAAACTGACAGATATTGATTTTCATATCATGACTCATTTATTGCTTCTCTCTCTCTAACTAAAAGATGCAATAGTAGTGATTGTAGTCTGTTCAGCAGCCAACTTCAGAGATGTGGTGTCCTGAAAGCTGATACAGAAAAAGACTCTTTGGCTTGGAACGTGTTTCAAATCTTCCCATCTCCCAGGAAACATTTATGACCTGCTTAACACACACTAGTGTAAATGCAAATATTTGTAAAGTATAGATATAGATTTGGTATAACTTACTATACCTCCACTTCCCTACAAATAGATTGCAAGATTGCTGAGGTTTGAAATCTTCCTTTCTCAGTTAAAAACCATTATTCTGAAGCCCAAGATAAGCACAAATTTAAGCACTAACTATTCAGATTCCTGTCATTTCAGTGGCTGAAAACTGGGGGGGGAAAAAAAAGTGTGAAATATGAACTCCTGATAATAAAAAAGTATTTGGAAGAGAGACAATGAAGAGGAATAAAAATTGAAACAGGAGTATCAAAACCAGGACAGAAGCCATCAGGGCTCTTCCCTGAACTGGTTGTCACTTTGCAGGACATTTATCATGACAAAGTCCCAAGGAATGAACAGCGATGCCAAGCCAAACTCTACCCTCATCTCACCTGCAGATATATCACTGTTCTCAGTAAAACCTGACTTAGAACAGAGAACAGCATATACATGGATATGAGCCAGAATATAACTTGTTTAAAGTACGTTGTCTCTGCTGAAATATTTTGCATGACTTGTGGTTGAGAGAGCAGCAATTTAAGCGAGGAGTTAATAGCAAACCGCAACACTAACAACTGTGAGGGCTGTCTGAGCATCCGCATAGCTCCCATAATTCTGTGCCATATGCAAAGTCTGTGAAAACTCTGAGAGGCAGCCTGATCTCTGGATTGCTTGTCAGTGCAGATCAGTACTGCTGAGTGTATAACTGCAGGTGCCAGGGATATCAAATGACCTCAACCTAAGAGCAATGAGCTCTAATCTCCAAATAAATTTAAAGATCCCAATTCCCTACTGACTTAAAAGTGATTCAAGAGTCTCTCCAGCCCCAGCTCTTAGTAGACTAGTAAGAAACAGCAAGACTGAAAAAATAGTGAATAATCCTTGCAGTAAGCACCAGCTCACCATTACCCTCTATCAGTCTGAAGATCCTGAGCAGCTTTAAACATCCTGTAGCAATTAGACAGACAATTTGTGGTCAAATGGGCATCTGCATTGAAACAAAATACACTTAACCAGCTAGATTCCAGCATCTCACTTTCTGATTTATTTTTCTCCTCATCAAACAACCATAATAATGTAGATACTGTTTTCAAGAGTAAAAAAAATTGAAATTGCCCCCAAAATTTAAAGAGCTTCCCCATTTTTGCATATTCTTACTCCCTCCCCTAGTCTCAGATTCTGTACTATTTCGAATTCTGCAGTTTGAACAACTTTCCATAAAATTAATGGCAAGCCTTGAATCTTGCTTTGTGTGACTGATTAGAAACAAATAGGGCATAAGCTACAAGGGAAGAACTTCTCTTCTTCTTCAGTTGACAGAAGGCAAGTTACTCTCAAACTCCCAGACATCGACCTGCTTGTTTATAAATAATTTCCAGACAGTCAGTCACATTTAAGCCTCCCTAAAAGAGAATTGAGGGAAATACACGTTTGGACAAAATTCCTGTTCTGGATCATTTAACCATTAAATTGAACCAGAAATTCAATTATTTGGTTACATTGTATAGAAACACTGGGGCAGATATTTCCTATTGGAAAACAGGACAATTATCCCTCTTGCATTTTTGTAATCACAGAATCATAGAATGATGATGATAGAGCATCCCTTTGCCTGCAAGAGTAGGTATTATAACTGCATGTGTTCCAATATTTTGGTAATTGTTTTAAAAATACCATTTATACTTGGTTTATTTTATATACTGATTTTTATATTTGTATATTTGACTTGCTAACGATTCATAATCAAACATTCAGAATTGTAAATAATTTGTATTTTATTCAAAAGAAGATAACACATATTAGAATCTAGCTGCTTGGAATTTCCTCCTGATGTCCATATTTTCCTGGAACAGCTTTAAAAAGTAGTTGTTTTCCTAGCTTTGGTGCTATTTTTAGGCATCCTTCTAGAGATTAACTGTAACAGAGGAACACAGAGAAGTCAGGTGCCCTGAGCTCACCTATGACCTTGTATATTAATTGCCTCCAGTTTGCCCTGATTGAAAATAGTATTTTATTTGCACACTGTTGGTGCCTTTAATATCAAAAAACAAGAGTAACAAGTAGGAAGCTGTCAGGAACATATCTTTGTGCCCCTGGAAGGTGACATCACGTATCCACCTGTGCTGCATTGAGAATTGATATTTGTATTTAGTTTCCTGCTGCTTTAACACAGATAATGCAAAGACTAAGAAGTTGTTCTGCATCCATATTCAAATACGTACTTGTTATTTTATGCTACACAACAGGACCAGTGACCAGCAAGTAATTGTGTTTGGCAGAAGGGTGACAGGGAGTGAAGACAATGACAAAGCCAAGAACAACATGAACATAGCTGACTGAAGCTGTTGGCAGAGACCGGCAAAAAATTTACTTGTACTCCTCTAAATTAAAAACATGGCTTAAATCAATAAATTTAGCATCACAAAGGAATGTGCTAAGGTGCCCTGAATCTCAGTGATTTCTACCTGAAAACCAGCCTGCTCAGTTTTTTGCCACTGAATGATTCCAACAATATGTGGAGCAGGAGGGAGAGGAGCACTGGGAAAAGCGCAGATTCTCAGTTTGGATACCCATGTCTACACAGCATCATGTCTACTCTTGCTCCCATACCAAACTGTCTTTATGTAGCAAGTGCATGAACCACCCAGAGAAAAATACCCATACAATTACGACTGACATGATTACACATTTAAAAATCAGTGTGCAGCTTCCAAGTTGCTTTGAAGATCTGAGGGAAAACAGAGAGCATAGGTGCTTGTTTCCACAGGGCTATGCTCAGGCCTCTTCATTGATGTGGCCATCATTAAAACTGAGATCCAGGGCAAATCTCCAGCAAAGATCCTGAGGCTTCCCATTTCCTCACAGGATACTCCTGCTTTGTAAGGTACACACGGGAGTAAAAAAAAAAAAAAAAAANGGAAAAAAAAAAAAAAAAAAAAAAAAAAAATTGCTTCAAAAGAGAACACTGTCTCTTGGGCCATGTTTTACAAAATACTTTACACAGACGCTTGCAACTTCCCTGGGCTGTGAAGGTTTTCTAACCTTTCAGGTTTTAAAGATTTCTATTAAACAACACTTAGGTGAGTGGGAATCCTACTTTCCAGTGGCAGTGGCAGTTTCCAGGGTGCCATGTTGGAATTTAATTGTGTCAAGTACTAGCTTAAATTTTAAAGCGTGCTTTTAGCAGTTTGAAAGAGTCTTGCTTTCCACAAGACTCTTTCACTACAGATGCTCCGAGCTTGCTGTTACACAGTCAAAGAACCAGGTTTTGCAAACGTTTAAACATCACGATAAAATCATGACTGTCTGATATGATCACAGTTGCTGTACCATGTCTAGCAAAAATAGACTATGGAATGTCACACGATTAGCAGAAATAATCTTACAATAACACTATTTCTGGAGAGCAGACATAAACATTCAGAGCCGCTATCTACAGCTCCTCCAGCAAACATAAGCAAGCCAAGTTTTCCCTGAGGCTTTTTTTTGTTGAGTGGATAACTCCAACGAGCCTCTTCTTAGCTGTGTTCTGTCCATTTTCTCTCACTCACCTTTATAATTATAGCAACATTTTTATCTTTTTTTTTCATGCTTTTGTTTAGGTGACAGAATTCAGCTTTTCTCTTGCTTTCTCTATACTTTCATTCAATTAAATCTTCCTTTATTGTTATATATTTATTTTTATCTTTTGTATTTTCATGGCAAGTACTCCCTCTGGCAAGGCTTACTGCAAGAATTACTGCACCATATTTCTTTCCTAGCACTTCCCAGATTTTTACCATGGATTGTCTGTCCCCTTCCCATCTTTGTGCTTCCTTTTTGAAATACACAAATCACGTTGAAAGTGCACTGAATAAGTAATAAACAACAATCACAACCATAATAAATAATAATAACAATAAAAATAATGTCTATTCAGGAGAAACATCTCAGGAATCTGAGCCTCATTGCCTTTCTGCAATAATATATAAAGAATCACTTCCCATCAAGAAATCCATGTAGGAATGCAAGGCTGTTGCTAATTACAGTGGCCCTAATGCTGGCAAAAGTGTCCAAGAGAAAGAATATAGATGGGAACAAAGAGAAAGGACTTGTGACTTCCACTCCATTCTTTTCACTGTTGCTCCCTATCCTGCTCCTTAGAGGCCTCTCCTATTAACCTCCACTTCTCTTCCCCTGTGTGCAGCACTGGCACCATCCATGCTCCCTGGATATCACCCATTCATAGTTCCTGCTCTCCCTGGGCCTCCCATACTGCTCACATCAGGCAACGTACCTGTGTCCCACGCCAGCAAGTGACACCCAAAGGAAGACAGCCCAGAGGCTGCATCACAAACCCCCAAGCATGAAGAGTGGAACTCACGGTCAGAGTACACCGGAACATACTTCTGAAAAGCTCTTGTTATTCCTCAGCTTCCACAACTGGGAATACTGTTCAGGAAGCTGCCACAGATTCTGCTCCCCATCTTCTGAATCCTCCAGCTACTACTGAGTGCAAATGACCTCATAATTACATCCAGGTGATCTCACTTTACCTGTTTGTGCTGCCGCCAGGATGTAAGGGCCCTGCAGGTGAGGTAGCTGGTGGAACATGTGTAAGCTTGGTCAGAGGGATTCACTCGGGTGATGATGAGCATCGGTGTGCCAACTTTTTCACCAGGCTTTCTCAGCAGTGCACTCAATTCAGCTTCAGACTTCACAAATGCTGTTCTGTAAATCACACATAAGGGTTGGTGATGATCTTCCATCTCCCTTAGAGAAGCACTTTTAACCAGTTTTGTGTTTGATAGCATTTCAGCAAGGATACGGGCCACATTAATATTAGAGATGAGTTCTACTACACCACAACCCTGCTAGATGCAGGAGTTAATGTTTTGGACACACATCTAGAATATTTTCAGTGTAGTAATAGAAGATTGGTCTCCAGTTTCCCTACTGTTTTCAGCAAGTTTCTTTGCTATTAGACTACAGCAACACCCACTTTTCCAATGAATCAATATAAAGCATGAATGAAGAAACATAAGCAGTTCCTGACGCCCTAAACAAACTCATTAGCAAATATATCTGTACAACTGCGTTCAAGGGAGTTTAGGCTTACAGGTCTAGCTGTACCAACACTCCTTTGGTAAAACATTGACGCTGCCTTCTCTGTGTGGTACTGCTGTCAAGAATAAGAGCTGAATATGAGTGAGCAGGGTGTCCCTGTGGGATCGTGCTGGTAGAAAGAGACCCTCAGGGCAAAGAGCGATTCTCCACACACCAGGTACAGACATCGATAAGTGGGATCCCTCCTGGCTGCTCTCCAGGGGAGTAGTAATGGACCATCTGTGGCCTGTTCCTCCTGCTGCCATTTAATGCAGCCTCCTTCATTAGCTGGCAAAGCAAATCTCAGCTAAAAATCAGCTTCCCAAAGGCAGTGAAAGGGGGGGGAGTGGCATTTATCCCAGGTTGAAAGGCATCAAAAATAATTCAAAAATACACATTTCCAAAGCTTTCCCACTTAGAAGAAATAAACTAAGCTATTTCAAAAGCTTCAGTCAAAACAGACATTCTCCATCCATAATTGAATATGGGATTTGGGTTTACCGAGCTGCCCAAAGTGCTTTATTTCTCACTGGCAGAGCACCAGCCAGCAGCAGCACTTAGCCCTGTTTGAGCAGTCGCCTGGGAGAGCTGCTGACCCTATCTGCCCTGTCAGCCTTGGTCTCTGGTCACGCAAGATTTTGTGTAATGGACTGCATGCCATACAAGTGAAATATTTATCATAATCATATTTACAAGGTGCTTGGCTCTCAGGAGAGACTGAAGGCCTGAATACCATACCACAAACTAAATAACGTGTAGTGTAATTTGTTAGGGCTTTTTTTCCTTTCCAATTGCATTCAAAAAGTTTGGAGCCAGACAAAAACCCTGGTTTGTTGGGATCAGTGGTCACAAGAAATACTTGAACATTTCTGATGAGAATCAGGAATAAAAGTAACTGAGCAGAAGCAACACTTATCAGCAGAAAGCCTTTCTGCTTGTGGCAGGCTCCACAAAGCCCCACCACACCTCTCCCTGCTACCAAACTGTTTGTTCTACCCCCACCCATCCCTGAGGTACGGCCACGCTGGTAGCTGCATGCAGTTGGTTCACTGGAGGCAGCAGGGCATAGCTAGAAATGTGTAATGAATGCTGTTATGGCTCCCCAGCAGGCAGTGTGTGTGCCACTTGTGAGTCTATGCTGGGGTCTTACATCGGGGCAAAATGCTGGTAGGCTAAGGGAGACAAGAAACCGCCATGGAGGGTGGGAGTGGGGTGATTCATGGGGTGGGGGCACAGCTGGTGGCACAGCAGTGGCAGGGCACCCAGCAGCCCAAACTGCAAAAGCAGGTGTCTGAAAGTTCCTACTCCATCTGGAACTTAAAACGCTATGGAAAATGTGGAAAGATAACTTTTTTTGCTAGAGCTTTTGCTCATGTGCAGCTCTGGAGGCAGGTTGGGTGCTGGCCAGGGGAGGCACCCTGACATCCAAGCTACAAGTGTGGTAGGGGATTGTGCTTGTCGGCTTCATGAATCGCTGTCTGTAGAAGGCAGTATGTTCTCCTGTGTTTAGGTGGAGGGAAAATTCAGGCTACAACTCCTTGTCTATAACTGGTTGCCTCATCCCCTAAAACACTTTCATATATACTTTACTCAAACACATAGAATCATAGAATCAGCTGGGTTGGAAAGGCCCTCTGAGTTCATCAAGTCCAACCCTTGATCTACTATCACCATGGTTACTAGACCATGGCACTAAGTGCGACATCCAGTCTCATTTTAAAAACCTCCAGGGACGGAGAATCCACCACTTCCCTGGGTAGCCCATTCCAATGGCTGATTACCCTCTCTGTAAAGAATTTCTTCCTAATATCCAACCTAAACCTCCCCTGGCAGAGCTCAAGACTGTGCCCTCTTGTCCTACTGCTGGTTGCCTGGGAGAAGAGACCACCCCCCATCTGGCTACAACCTCCTTTCAGGTAGTTGTAGAGAGCGATGAGGTCTCCCCTGAGCCTTCTCTTCTCCAGCCTAAACAACCCCAGCTCCCTCAGCCTCTCCTCACAGGACTTGTGCTCAAGTCCCTTCACCAGCCTGGTTGCTCTTCTCTGGACCTGCTCCAGCACCTCAATATCCCTCCTAAACTGAGGGGCCCAGAACTGGACACAACACTCCAGGTGTGGCCTCACCAGTGCTGAGTACAGGGGAAGAATCACTTCCCTGTTCCTGCTGGCCACACTGTTCCTGATCCAGGCCAGGATGCCATTGGCCTTCTTGCCCACCTGGGCACACTGCTGGCTCATGTTCAGCTTCCTGTCAATCAGCACCCCCAGGTCCCTTTCTGCCTGGCTGCTCTCCAGCCACTCTGTGCCCAGCCTGTAGCGCTGCAGGGGGTTGTTGTGGCCAAAGTGCAGGACCTGGCACTTGGCCTTGTTGAACCTCATCCCGTTGGAATCAGCCCAGCTCTCCAGTCTGTCCAGGTCCCTCTCTGCCTTCCAGCTGATTGACACTCCCCCCCAGCTCGGTGTCATCTGCAAATTTACTAATGGTGGACATGGTCAGATCGTTCAACAGATTCCTTTGCTTATGTCCAGTTACTTTCTTCAACTTGCCCTTTGACTCTCAGTATGTGTGTGTCTAGGCAGCCACGCTGGTAACAGTCCATTGAAAGAAACAGCTTTGAGGTTTCTGTACTTGCCCTTTTTGAGGTTTGTCTCCACACTTCTTTATGAACACTCTCACAAGCTGCTGTTGTGAGCCACAGTAGAGCCTGATACTGTTAGGGTCACCTTCATCTCGCCTGATGAACCTGCAGCACATTAAGCGCTAATGTTCCAGCACTGAATTTTCTCCTAGAGATGGGCCATGTTGCTACTGGAAACACTACCAGAATTTGGGGCTCAGAGCATCTTTCAGGTCATACTGGGTCTGAGCTTTGCTCAATGCTTATATTGCAATATAAATATCCGAAATACAAGTTCCCATTCTCCTGAACAATCAAAGACTAAGTGTGATGGGTGGTCAGGAGCAACACAGTCTAATGTGGCAGAAGCTGAAGGCTTTACGAGGATCTTTGCACAGCCAAAATTTTTTAAGGAAAAAAAGCAACATCTGCAGGGGACAATGCAGACCTGCCAAATAAGAAGGTGTGTTTTCTGACCTCTGATTTGTTTGTGACTCAGGGTTGAGAAACCACCTTTGCCTAACATGGAGGATCAAATCTAACCTCTTCTCATGGGACAAGGGGAAGATCTCTTTAATGATTACCCTGTGCAACAAATGCATCAAATGCTCTAATTTATTCCAGGTATGGCTGGACATGAATACAAGTGAAATCTCTGGGAAGTCCAGATGCTTAACACCTGAAAATCTTACTTTGTTTTACAGAGCTGGAGTTCAGGATTCATAAAGCAAGATAAATCTGTCTTTCAGCTGCTAAGATTTTAAGCATGGCCAAAACATCAACCCTTGCTGTTTCCCTTAAATATTCTTAATAGTATTCCAGGACAATCTAGGCCTCATAAAAGAACAACAAATATGTGTGTGCTAATTCTTGGCTGCCAGTTCTGCTAAAGATGAGTAAGACACACTTATTGCCCATCGAGTGTTTTGTTGTGGCAACTGTTTATTAATTTTTCAAAGGAATTAAATGTTTAAAATTATAAAAACAGAGCCTTGCCAGCTATGACTATAATACAACCTGCTCATAGTAAATCTTGCTCTTGTACACGTGGCCAGCAGCTTGTTTTGAGGCATTTTCCCAAACATTGTCAGGTCAGAAAAGAGACATTTGGCCTCTAGCAAAGAGTGAAATCTGCACAAAACCCCACTGGCCAGTCTTGTCCTTGCTGTATTACAAGCAAGGACCATCAGTGGCGAGATAGTGGATGAGCTTGGGATGTTGTTGCAGCTCTCTGGCATGGCCCCTTGTACAAACCTGATGGCAAAGGTGTGCAAAAAATGGCAGCTGGGAACTGGGTCTGGTGGCATCCAGTGCAGAGGCTCTGCGATTGAGCTGCAGGCTGGCAGATTTCACTTCCTTCCCTCGTGGCAGTACTTCTAAGTAGTAGAGTCTTGCCAGTTCAAGTTTGGCATCCATGCGCATTTTATAATTGTACTTCTATATGTAGCTCAGACTGACAGCAAGAATTGCATATGGACATAAAACTCTCCTTTCTCTTTCTCTTTCTCTTTCTCTTCTGAGAGCTTTAACCAGTGCACAGGATTATTTAAAAAAAATACCTGTGTGAGAAACAGTGAAAGAAAATCATAAAGAGAATAGTGTAAAGGATATTTGAGCTGCAAATCAGTAGAAAGGCTTTGTGAAACACTTAATGTGCACTTGCTATGCTAAGCCCTGAGCCATTAATCCTGTTGTTTCCTCCAGTAATTGCCCTGACATTATCTGCACTTAACCTCTCTTTCTAGTAATACTTTGTGATCCAAAAAACATAAATTTTCCTTGAAAATTAGGGGTCACTATCAAGAGCCCTCATTTTGGATAGGTTACAAACACATAGCTGTCCACAAAGAACATTTTTCCAATGCAGCATTCCTACATTTTATTGATTCACATGAGGAATAGAAACTTTAAACAGAATGTCAATTTTGCTGCAGTGAAATTTAACAGCTTGATGCATAACAATCTGTTTAAGGGAAAATACATATCAAGCTGATGTCAGGGTTTAATGCTATAATAATACTTTAAATTGTACAGCAATACTGATGGCAGATTCATTCTTTGAGCAGATTGGTCTCTTTTGGAGGTGCTGTATGACAGCAAGAATGGTCAGAATGATTTGCTCTCTTCAGCAGGAAAAACAGGAAATTTGGTGCATTAGCAGAAAGGACACCAGAGAGAGGATGCTTGACAACACAGTCAGCAGAAGAGTCGAGAAAATCAGCACATTGGATTTTCTGCTGAAAGCAAGATAGCAAGCAAGGACAGTAGCTGGTGGACTGTGAAATCCAATAGCCAGGAGCAGTTGATACAACTGTACCACAGCTGCTGTTCAGCAACTGATGCTGCCTTCCTCATTTTCCTTGTGCTTTTGACTAAATCTCTATTGTGTGTTTTCTGGGATGGGGAGCCTTCTGCGGGAAGTCATCTTTACATTTTGCTTGTGCAGTATCCAGCACCATGTTCAGAACTGCTACTATTTCCACAAATGATAAATTCAATAATGCTTGCTTTTGTTTTCTCACTGGTATTCATTTTGCTCATTCAACTTTTGCAAAATAAATCTTTCTGTCTCCCATTTCAACGGGGGACAATATTCTCCTTCAGTGATATATGATCTAAGCAATAGGAAACATATCAACAAGGGTCTACTTAGACAAAAGTCAAATTTGGGAACTTTGGAAAGCTTTCTGCAGTGGTTACTTATTGGCCAGGTTAACTGCTGTGCAAATTTTGCCTGCAGCTCTTGGTGACAGGGTCTTTCTCGTACGGGCAGGGGAGAGTGATACTACCCTGCCTGTGTCAAGAGAGCAAACCTTGCAATCCCCAGGTCTCAAAGTAGCCCTTTGGGATCTAAGCAGTTATCCTAACCACCTGCAGGCATTCATGACCAGCATGTTAGGCTAGATGCTAGATCACCTCTGCACATCCTCATTATACTTCAGTACTGGAAGTCCTAATAAGCATAGAGGACGTTTATGATTCTGCAGATGTTTCTTAAAAAAGGGATATGGAGAAACTTCCTTTGCTCTGTTTTTTTTTTTTTTTTTTTCCTTGTTGTTTTTCCTTAATTATTTGGTTAGAAAGCAGCCTATGGGAATGGGTGCTCAGTATATTACACCATATTAAAAGCTACAAAGGAAAATAGAAGTCAACCAGCGTATTATTGTTAATACCAATGCTCCACCTGGGCATTACAGCAGTTAAGTGTTGAGAGTTAATGATGCTTGTGTAGAATGTTATCCTCCTATCATTTGTTAGCATCAGGGACCAGACTATTCATGAAAAATGATTAACATATAATGGGAGTTCTTGATGCTTCTTTAAATGAAAAATTATATGAAAAACTTTCAACTGTTCTAGTGTGAATATATCCAGAAATAAAAACATCACAGAGAAAGAGTATTCATAAAAGAAATAGTGGCAAAAGAGATAAATACCTTGCAATACTAAGGGCTTTTAGTAGCACTTTTCCTCTGTTTGAGTGTAGGTGCTAAAATTATGTGCTACATTGAAAATAGCTCAACTGCCTGAATGCAATCTGCTAGTAAGAGCAGATTTCTCTGTGCCCCAGGCTGAAATAATGAGATGAGAGTTTTGCAATTACTTTACTATCCATTAGGGGTAAATCTAACTAATGAATGTTATTAAAATCTTAGAAATTGTTCTTTAAAAGCCAATGGTTCAGTAGAAATCTGAGGCTGGAAGTGCTGATGCCCTAAGAGGTGCTGGGGACGTGATCTTAGTTAATGGATGCTTACAGGGATGAACTGGCCAGGGTTGCGAAAGCTGATGGCTGCTTGGCTGCCATGACCCCTGAGATAGTGAAACTTTCAATCATGTAAGAAGCAGCAAGGTGAACAGAACCACAACCTTGGCCTTCAGGAGAGAAGATGATGGCTTGCTCAGGGACCTGTTTGGTAGGATCTCACAGGAAGCTGCCCTGGAAAGCAAAAGGACCCAGGAGAGCGGGTTAACCTTCTTTAACATCCTTGTCAAAGCACAGCAAAAGTCCATTCAGATATGTGGGTAGTCAAGCAAGTGTGGCAGGCAGCCAGTGTGCATGAACGGGACCGTCCTGACTGAGTTCAGACAGTAATCAAGCACAGAGAAGGAGCAAAACAGAGACGTTGCTTGAGTGAGCATGGAAGCATCCACCGAAGATCTGCAGGAGTTAAAGCTCATATGAGACTCCAAGGGTAAAAAGAGGGGCTTCTGTAAGTACACTGGCACTGGAATAAATATGTGATCCTGCTGCTCAGGGGGCTGGGTGACTTAGTGACACAGGACATGGAAGAAGCTGAGGTGCTTGATGTATTTTATTTGTTTGTTTGTTGTTGTTGGTTTGTTTTTTTTACTGATGAGAGGTCAGCCCTCAGGCACTGAAGCACTGAAGAGAAAGACAGAGTAGGGGAGCACTGCAGTTAAGTGGACATAACTAACTCCACGGAACCAAGCGGGGTGTTCCCAAAAGAGTGGGAGAAGTGGGCTGATGAGAAGCTTTAAGGTCAACAAAGGCAAAGCATGTCCTGCATCTAGGGCCAAATAACCTCAGGCCAACGTTACAGGCTGAGCCCCAATGGACAGAAAGGAGCTTTGACGGAAAATACCTCAGGGTGCCAGAGGAGAAGAGCCAGTCATGGGCTCCCACAGCAAAGAATGCCAGTAGCATTGTGGGTTGTACCACTAGCTGTATTCAGCATGTTGATGGAAGCGATTGTTGCCCTCCATTTGGCATGTGTGGGACTGCAGCTAGAGTGAGACTGCATCTCCAGCATCACATTCAGCTTTGAGCTCCCCAGTGCAAAAAAGATAAGGACAAACTGGAGCAAGCCCAGGTTTTGATGTGCAGCCAAGGCTGCCATCAGTGTTCACAGCCCAAAAGAGTTTATCTCTGTTAGTGAGTCAAGTAACTCAATGGAACACATAATGAACCAAACAAAACACAGCAGTCTATGGCATACAGGCCCGATAAGATGATATTTTGTGAATCTGAAAGAAAAAAAAATACAACAGAGAACAATAGATAATTTTTCTTACCCAGAATGAGAAACCTAAAAATTTTTTATCATTGGCCTGCCCTTTAGTGCACCAATGTAGCATCTTAATGCCTGAATGAATTAATTTGGAAAAAAACCCCGAGAGATACTGATCATCTTCCTGGTTATGACTTGGAAACTACATTCCTTAAATGAATGTTTGCATTGTGTGGCAGAAAGCAAGAGTGTCAGGGAGGTGGGGTAGATAGCTGTAGTGCTGTAGAAGCTCTGAGTTCAGTGGCATACTGAAGTTCCCAATGTACTTGTCATATTAACAGTGATGAAAGAATAGCTTGTGCTTAGAGACACTGCCTAGTTCACTTCCATGTATTAAAGTTTTAAATAAAGATTTGTATCCTAGGATCTCTTAAAAACACTGAGGCTATTATAATAAAATATACTTTATTAAGTAGAAAATATTTTGCCTCTGTCATCAAAAAACATACAGATGGGATTTATACAGATACATGTATATTTTATAAATTAATGTACATATGTTCATATTTCTTAGCTCTATTTTTTCCATGACATTTACATCATGATGTAACATGTCCAAGGTTTTCTAATGTAAAATTAGACAGAGCTCCCAAAATTTTACTGTAAAACACATCGACTGTTTTCCCCCGTCTACAGATCTTCAGCATCTTTTTCTAACTTAGTTGTGAATTTACGTGAGTGCCTCCTCACTCCTCTGAAAGATGTCACCAACATCTTCTCACTTCTATTTTCTATCAAAAACCTTCCACCCAGTCATCTAAAGGCTTAAATCCAGTAAGAATGCAGTATTCAGCTCAGGCACAGGCACCCAACAAACTTTTTTTCTATCTCTGCCACTAATTCTACCACAGTTTTCATTTGCATCCCTCAAGTACAGGCCTGTCAGCATAGGGACCTGCCTTACTTCCTCCAGCTGGACACTGCGAAAATAAAGATCCAGAGGGTTCACTTGTTGCAGACTGTGTTCCTTGTCTCAGACTTCCCAGATCTGTTGGACAGCAAACTCTGCTGCCTGCTACACTTTTCATCCTCCCATGATACTATAGCTGGAGTTTCTTAACAAACTAAACCTGAATTCAAGGCTCCAAGAGCTAGAAGCCTAGAGGACCAGTGATGCACACCATAGCTCCAGTCTAAAGGCCTGAATTCAGTCAATATTTTCCTCATAAAATCTGGATGGGTAACTTTTGAGTTGGCAGACTGTTGCATTCTGCCTGTGCTGCAATCCCACTACCTCTCCTGCTGCTCTCTGTAACTTTTCCCTTCCTCTTAGGCTGACCAGTGAAACAGCTCTGTCTGGGCATTTTTTCAGCTTCTTTAAAGTTTCTGTGGGCAGTGGATTTTTTCCCTTTGAAGGCCAATACTGTTGATCTGAAGCCACTGCTGATGGAAAAAATGCCTGGCCTGCCATAAGGGAATAGCCAGAGCCAGATCTGGAGGTTATGGAAGCCACATATTTGCTTATCTGCAATATCTGGCTTACGCCAGATAAAAATCTGGATTTATTGATCTCTGCAGAAAGCTAATGTGTAGAATCCCTTAGCTGGGAACTTCTGTAATGCCATGCACTGCAACACTGCGGTGCAGGAAACTCAGCATGGGTACCACTATAAAGAGAGTCCACATGAAAAAAACCACCAAGGGCCCTGGAACCCAGACAGACTCCATAAGCTTGGCAAGAGTTGACTGCAGGGTTTGGGGTGCTTTTAAAAACTCCAGCCTCTCTCCTGCCCTCTCTCCCTTCTAACCAATGTCTTCCTCTTCCCAAATGACAGGAGATGAGCTTAGCATCAACCTACAAGAACACTGCCCTACTCAGAAGTTCAGCATCTGAGTGATGACTTTTGGCACAAACCTGAGTCTCACAGAAGCATCAAAAAGGTCACTACTGTCATTAGGGTTCACTGGAAGACATCAAGAGCGCATTACCTGCAGATTGTATATAATCAAAGGATTTATATATGTATATAATCAATTAAGGTCCCTGGCTTCTCTTCAAACTCTTCAGAGGAAAAAACTGTTCCAGCCGCACATTTATGGGAGAACAGCCCAGTGACAGAAGGCTAGAAACAAACAAAAGAATAAAAGCCAGGTCCAGCACAATTGTCTTTTGAGGAAGAAACAGAACTAAAAGCAAGAGCCAGAACTAGCAGAGTTGTGCTCAAAAATCCCAACGTGCCATATTGGGCTACCATGGGCAAGGTGCATGAAAAGCAACTGGAAGTTGAGCCATTCAAGGTAAAATACCAGGCAAAATACTCAAACCTGATCCTGTAGCAAAACTACTTCACCATCTAGAAGCTGTATCAAATCCGCAAACACTTATCACAATGGATCAAATCTTATCTGTCCGATGACTTGGCTGTACACAAATCCAGCAGAACTATTAATGAAAGCTCAACATTATTCTCAAGCAAATACTTCTTGACATTGTCAACAGATCATATGCAACAGAAATACTGTACATTTTGCAAGCCTTCCCCTACTTTTGTTTATTGACAGAAATGAGGTTAATGATGGTAACGACCTAACTACCTACTGTCCTACCAAATGTATCTTAGCTTTTTGCTTTCTAGCACCTGCTTCTGCCTGTCATAAACTTTGCAAAGGGGTTGAGTTGGGAGTTCACAAAACTAGTGTTCATGCTAGTAATAATGAACAGGACCCTACTGAATAGAGGCAGAATAGACACCCTTCTGATTTCATTTGTACACACATACCAGCAATAAATTTCACATGTACAGCACTTGGGTAATAGAAACCAATATGGCCAAAACAAACGCCTCTAAATCCTCAGTGGCTCTCATTAAAACATTAAAAAAAAAACGAGCAAGAAACATCAGGAAACTAAAAAAAGTATTTTTTTTGTCAGTCTTTTCTATTTGTCTTTTCTTTTCTGAGGAGATGCCCCAGTTTTACATGAAATGCACACTCTATATTTCTAAATTAAAGACTAGGGTGGTTTTCTTTTTTTACTTCTTGGTTAGTGATACTGGTTTTGTTTTGTTTTAAAGAATACACATTTGAGGAGCGTATCTGATCTGGAGTGATTATTAAAGTTCAAATAAGAAAACACAAACAAAAGTAACAGCCTGAGTTTAGATAGCAGGCAAACAAGAGATTTGAAGATCTCCAAAGACACTTAGTCTTGCCATTGCTTCCAAAATGGTCAGGCAAATAGCCAAGAAAATAAAAGAGAAAAAAAACATTGTAATCTACTACAGCAACCTGCTCATTAGCAATGATGAAAATGTGTTTGGGGACGATTTCCTTAATCATGTAAAAACAATCACAGAAGCCTTTAAATTAAGTTCCAAAAACATAATTTTCTCTAAGGTTGCCTCACAAGAATACCACTGTTCTGCCCTTGCAGTTCTTACATAAGATTTTGTGTGACCATGTCTCTAAAACTGTTTTTTGGTGTAGGAAGAAGGAAACCTATGGAACATATAAGAAGATCTGAAAGGGAATTAACAGCTACAATCGTACTTTGTCCTATACCATTTTACATTATATGGATTCCAGTTTAATTCTTCTGTACCATCACAAGGCAGACTGTTTTTGGCCCCATGAAAACCTGCTTCAGCTAGATGCAGTTTTAACTTAGGAGCTTTATTTATATTTCATAATGTAACGTAATCTAAGTTTATTTTCTCTGTAGCTTATCTCTTAGTGTATGAAAATGATATCCTCCTACCATACTCCTTAGCCTCTACCATCACAAGAGAGCCAACAGCTTCTTGCCCAACATCTCCACGCCACTGCCTCCTCCAAGCATTTCTACAACACTTAACTCCTCAAGAGTGTGGCCTAGTAACTTAAAAATAACCATTCTGCTATCTATTGGGTGAAAAAAATGTCAGAGTCCAGCCTTATTTATCCTGAACACAGACTTTCACGAAAAAGGTACCAAAAAGGTATCAAGTAGCATAGAATTTGGCAAAACTACATCAAATGTGGAATTAGAAAAATTAGTATGTTTTCTAAAGCAATGAAAAGAGACAAGTGATTTATTTGAACTGTAGAGATCAAATAAACTAAAAAGAAAGAACGTAACACCTACAATGGAACCAGTGAAAATCAACTGTTAATGAAATAGCAACTAGTCATTGTCAGAACTTTGTGGACTATGTTTTCTTCTGGAAGGCAATAGATTTCTCAGTAAATCCCTGAATATGTGACTTTGCCAGGTGGCCTCCAGGGAGGACTCATTTCATTCCCATGGACAGACTGCAACTTCTTCTGCTTCTTCTCAAGCTCCTCTTTCCTCTCTTTGTTTTCCTGAGAATAAAAAGATAGTCAAAAAAAGCCCAAACCAAAACCAAACAAACAAAACCCCTACAAAACCAACTTCACTAACAGAAAAGTTACAAGTATTGTTATACCTTTCTTGTGTAAAATGAAAAGTAAACATGCAGTGGAGATTTGCCTTTTGGAGCTCAGTGCCTCAGCCACAGACATTGCACAATGCAACACAACAGGCTGCACACTGGGTGTCATTTACAATTAAGGTGACTGTCTCAAGGATAGGCACCAACTAAACAAAGATCCCAACAGAAGAACAAGCATTACTACTGTAATGGTTTTGTATATAATTAGTCTCACATTAATTCCTTACTGTCTTTAAGAGGATACCTAAATCACAATGCTAAGTATGTTGTTCTCATGTAACATTGATGCAACATTGTAACTTTTTGTACTTATTAAATGACACTTGCCATGTACTAGAACAAACTTGGAAATAAACAATTTATTTTAAACAAAGATCTATCTAACTTATAAGCACTGCAAGGTTCTAATTCCATTTTCTATTGTTTCAGACAGCAGTGGACAATTAGGATGATGAAGGATAAGCAAGATACCTGCAACATTCTTTTTGTGTCTAAATAACGAATGATTTTCAGGAGCCTTGTCATTGTATATAAAATAAGCATTCTTCTTTGCAAACATGACTGCCATTTCACCACTGTGAGGACCAGCATCTAAGAGTGCATCTGCATTAGCAATTCCGTACACCGGTGAGCTATCTATAGGTGCAAATTTTCCTTATAATCACATTTGCATGTCTGTGGTGCATGCTGGTGCACACTTCTGACTGACTTGAAGTATTAGGTTGACATTATAGACCACAGCACAACTTACTGTGCCCCACTTGCTGGGTGACTAAGAACAGCTGGCTTTTGGGCACACAAACAGTGCATTCATTCCTCGGACCAACAACTTGCATAAACATCATAGGTAGTAAACATGCAGTGTGGATATGCCTGCTTAAAATCATCAATTGTGCCAAATCCAACCTTGGTCCTTTCATTTGTTGCAGCCTATCAGCCAGTATTTTGAAGCACCATAAAGTGCTGTATTAGTTTTGAGTTTTCACATGTATGTACTGCATTGCAGTGAAAATACTGCTCCTTGAAGACAGCTGTAAGATAACTGGTGCTCTCATATAACTCATGATCCCATCCCAACAATGGACACTGTATATTCCCAAATTCTCAAGATGCTAGCAGTGTTTGCCTGTTGTTCATATGTGAGAAGAGAAATAGTGAGGTGTCTGTGGCTGAGGGAGTAGACCGGAAAATGGCTGCAAATTTATTGCTGTTTTACACATATGCAGCAGTCAAACTACTAATGTGTACAAAATTTTTAAAAAGCATAACACACACTAAAATATCAACCCTATGATTTTAATCTGTGCCCTTTAGCTCTCTGTCAATGTAAATCTGAAGATCCAACTCAGTTAGGAACACCTGGTCTAGCTAAACAGACACACAATTATTTCATGTTGTCACTAGCAAGGCTGATTAAAAGCAAGGCAAAGTATAAGTGGAAAAGAAATGCCCTTTGATAAAATGATTCAAAAGTTCATCACAGTTAGTCAAATAAAAAATATTATCTTTCTGTACAAACTGTATCTTTCTGGATTACATGGAGTAATTGAGACAAACTGGGCTTGTAGCACTGTGAGATTCTGACTTTTCTCATCCTACACTTCTGCCTTCTTTCTCCTTCCAAAGAGACCTTCCTCAGATGAGCACAACTAGGGGCTTTAGAACTTCTTTAGAACTTCTTTAGAACAAGTTCAAGAAATTCTGAAATTCTTGAAGTGAACTGTTTAGTGCCCTAAGAGGAAAGGAGTCTGCATTATCAGTGGTATTTTTCAAGCAGTACAGACAACTTGGGAAGAATATGCTCTCATGGAACACATATATGATAAATGCTCCTGTTTTGGAATTTTTGCATATATCCAGTCAACTTATTTTTACAAAATCATAGAATTATAATCTACGAGGCTATGTGTACCATCAGGACATGTAGGTGAAAACTCATTAAAAATAAGACCTATTGTAGCAGTATAGGCAATTCTTTGAGCAATCACATGTTACAAAAAAATGTGAGTATTTCATGTTTGTCAAGCACTCTTTACTGAATACATGTGCACAACAGACTCATGTATGAAAAACCCAAATGAAAAGTAAAGCAAACATCCACCCAGGAAGAGAACAAAAGTTGCTTTGGACTTTTTAATTGTGTCTCAGGGTTGAATGTTTTGGTTTCAAGATCCAGTTTTCATTAATGAATCCCAGTACCAAGGAAAGAATCTCAAGCTAATTTAACTGTTTTTTAAAAGATTTAATTTGACATCAAGACTTACTGTCTTCTTCCCTGTCTTCAACACACACAAAGCTTTTTCTGTTCTAGTCCTAATCACAGTGCACATTCTCACAAGATAACTGATATAAATCATCCATAAAATAATAAACAAGATGTTATTTGCACTAAGAAGAGTAACAGAAACAGTGAAAGACTAAATCAATAACAGTAGCTCATCATACAGCAGATCAACTCAAGTGTATGGCTTGATTTCTGTGGAAGTTTCCTACTCAATAGCCTAGTAAGATGAATACATTTTTCACCTACCAAATTCTGGGAAGAGCACATTCTTTATCAGTATGACTGCCACATAATAATTGAATTTTAGATATTAGAGAAGACTTACAACATTTAAGAGGAGGAACAATAGCAGCCTTATTTCTAACATACTGCAATACCAGGACATAAAAATTCCAATATAGAAAGTATTTTCAGAGAGATCTTACTAAATCACATGAAATGAATAACCCACATCAGCTGTTTCTAACCCAGAAAAGCAACAAATCCACGAGACTCATCCATTATATCCTTTCTTGATGTTTTTAAACAGCTTTAGCATGCTAAAAATAGATGTTGTACATGCTCAACCTCAAGGTAAAATTTCAAACTTATAGGGCATTTAATCCTACTATGTTGATCTTCGATAATTATTTGAGAGCAGCCTTACTTCTCATCAACTCATACTATGTTAATGTATACCACAGAAAATGGACAACATAACATATTAGGCTACTCACTTTTATCCACAGGTCTGTACAGGTATCAAGACTGATATCACAGAAATAAATTAAAACTAAACTGCTTTGTCATTATAAACTTTCGATGTGATTCTTCTCCACATTTCACTCCTCAGAACAAGGTGCATGTCAGTAACAAGTATCAGACACTGGTATTATGCATCAAGTAAAAAATTATCATTTATCAGGCTAGCTGGGCTTGAAGAGTTCTTGGTGAGTAGCAAGAGGCAAATGGTAGGAAAGAAACAAAATAATCAGAAGCTTAAATTTCCCAGGCAATACTAAAGCATCTCAGCTCAAGATTATCCTTTTTATGTTAGTATTGTACAAGTGTTAATAACCTTTTTTAGGGCATTTATTTTCAGGCTTAAAAGTAATCTTCTCTACGCAATTTATGTTATCAAACATTCACACAATAATCTCTAAAAGCAGAGTAACAGAATTTCCATTAATATAAAAGCAGAATGTTTCTTCTATTTAAGAAGAACTACAAGGAGATTTTTATGTCTGTTTTACCCATGCATTATGGTCAACACCTGGTTCAGGAAACCCAAGTATGAATTTAAATATATTTATTTCTGTTAAATGTTAATGAAAACGTATTAGAATACTTTCCACTATATTACTATTTTATTTCCCTTCAAACCAAAATCCCTTTAGTTGAAAGAATACACCTAAAAGGCCTCCACAATCCTGCCTTCAGATCTGATTCCTGTTTATCTACCTGCAGGCAGACATCATCTTAGATCCCTTGACAACTTTAGTTCCCAATGACAACTTTACAGTGTTTCCTTTCTGCAGTTCACTAAAGGTGTGTATTTTTTCTATAACTGTACACAGTGAGACAATATTCTGGCCAAACATGATGACAGAGCTATTGCCCAATATGCTTTCTGAAATAAAGGTGTCTAAGCTGAAAAAAGCCAGCACAAATTCTGAAAGTAAAAATGTGAAGATTGGGCATGAGACACATCAGTCAACACCTGCACATAGACACTGAAAATGAGATCATTATAGAGGTATCTCTGCCAACCAGTTCAGTATCCATCCCATCCTCCTACACCTGCTTGTTTTTCAAAGTGCTCCTCTCATGTAGGCACTTGTACATCCAGTTAGATCTGGTCATTCTGTCAACTACTAAAATTCATATTAATAATCCCACTGAAGTGGTGACCTCAGGAATTTATACACAATTTGAACAGGGGAGCCTGTGCTAGGCAGTATCTTTCATTCTCCCAAAAAACGATGGTTTTTTTACGTTTGTACAGAGTCCAGGACAGCACAGTAACATTCAGGCTTTGATACAACTACACTGATTAGGACAGTCCCAGTAAACAGACCATAGAGGACAGTGCATTAGTTACTGCTCAAAGTGTAGCACTTCTTTCTTTGGCAACCAGGAATATCGACTAAGCAAGAAATAATCTAAGATTGGACATTAATACTTTGACTAAACTGAGCTGGAAATCACTTGACAAAGAGGACCAGAGAAAATAATTCTCACCAAGGATTACAGAAATCAGAGGTGTTCCAACAGGGACCAGGTCAAATATCTTAAAATATCTAAACCTCAGACTAAAAAAGTTTGAAAAAAAAACAGAGAGAAGAGAAACATGCAGGCTCTTGCTGTTTTATGCAATCGTGTATTTTTGAGTTAGCCAAGTAAAGTATGATTGCCTTTTTTAAACCTGTCCCACATCTGTACATCTGCCTGCCGCAGTTCTCATCTCTCTGACTCCTCATCCCTCAAAGAAAAAAAGAAAATATTTTTTTAGCCATGGACAGTACAAAGGAATTCCTGCTAGGACCTTAATCCAGATGAGTTGCAAGATCCCACTCTTACAAATGGCAATAGAGACCACATGTACAGGATGTGTGCCAGAAATCATACGAAGAGAGACAACAGAAGAAACACTCTCAAACTAAGAAAACCTTAAGAGTCAGTATGAGGAATGCCTGTGTCACAGGGTAAGGAATGAAAACACAGGTTCTTCTTTAACTGGCAAGCCACATACCTTCAAGGAAACAATATATACTAAGAATATTAGTGATCTCTCTTCTAGCTTGTTTTTCTGTAGCAAGGGAAAAAACCCTGCCTAACTGTTGGGATTGGACTACTAGATTAGTTTACTGCTTAACTACTGGGACTAAAGGACACTGTTGGGGGAAAAATATAATTAGGAGTATCAGAGTTCCACCCTTCCTTGTAATAATACTCTTGAACGTTGTTACAAGTGCTTTTACCAGCTGTAAGGTATACAAGTCTCCACTTTCAATGCTTCCTTGAATGTACATGCTCTCGCTGTTGCAGCTGGGGATGCTGTCTGGCTTTGCAGGTTTTGTGCTGTGGTGAGTTGGCCCTTCAGAGATGGTTGCCCCTGACTTGGAATGGCAAAAAATGAAGAGTAACTATGAAATTGAAAACTCTGTAACATGTACGTAGGGAGAATATATTTTCCATGTCTGCCAAATATCAAGTCCACTGTCCTTTACCATCATTTTGCTCATGAATTCTGGAGGACAAGCGATGCAATGTTGCCACCGTCTGGCCTTTCTAATAACAGCACGAAACCCCACGAGTATCACAATACCAAACTGTTCACACTCATTACTACATTAAACTTTTTGGTTTTGACAAAGTGAAAAAAAACCCAAAAAACAACCAAACATACCAGCCATCTTGCATATTCCTCCATAGCCTTTTCATTTTTTTCTTCCTTCTTTGCCTGTTGCATTTCTTGCTTTTTCCTCTCTAAGAATTTTTCTACTTTCTTCATTTTTATATCTTCTTCCTTCTTTTCATTCCTATATAATGAGAGGGAAGAACAAGAGATCATCATGTAACAGCCTAAACGCTGCACCTGTGACTGATTAACTAAATTGAGTCAAAAGAGATATTTTATACTTTTAATAAAAGTTTGAGAATATATATTTAAAATCTTCCCAGTCAATTTTGATATATCACCAAGGTATAAATGAACCTATTTCTCTATCTGTTATGGCATCACCTTTTCTGTACTCCTTTTCCCCTATTTAGCATCATAAAAAAACCCTTAGATTCTGAACTTCTGTATGTAACTATAAGTTGCACATCGTCTGTGAAAACTCTTGTCTTGTAAAACTAACATAGAATTTCTCCAGCAGATACATCTCAGTTCCTTCCTTCCAGTGTACATCTGCATTCATACACTGTATTCCACAACACTTAAAGATTTACTTACCTTCCTTTGGCTTAGTAATGAAGCATGAAACTAACCACAAGAGACATGATACTCAGTGAATCTTACTTCTCGGTTGCAGTATCTCTGACTGGGCTTAGTTTGTAGCCTTTCGGGGAGGAAAGCAACTAAATTACTCAACTGACAGGAGCTCTACAGCTTGCTTTCACTGTTATACATCGGGACTGAAGAGTCTGATCCCAAGCATGACATTGTCTTACAATCACAAGCACATCAAGCACTCATAAGAAGACCTATTAAATTTATAAGCAAAGACTTTGGAAGCTATGAAACAGCAAAACACACAGGAGTAGTACCATTTTTCAACTGCTGATATGCTGACTCTCCTCTTCTCTGCAATAAGCTCCTCTTCTTTCTCCTTCCTGATTCTTTCAGCCTCTTTTTCCTTTCTGCTCTGCTCTCTTAAATATTCCACTTTTCTTTCTTTCCATCTTTTGAATGCCTAAAGAAAACCATAGATTCATGAGAAATCTTACCCCTCCCCTTTTTGTCAATACTCCCCTTGCCTATTCTGTATTATTTTTTTTTTCTAATTTCTACAAATTCCAATTTTGGAATATTTGTTTGTAGCATTTCTTAGAAGTGGGTATCACTATGCCTAACAGGAATAAGTTATTTTTACAGCAAGTACTAGCTAAATGCATTTATATGACATTTATTTTACATTCAGTTAACAGAATGAAAATACAGAAGCATGTTTGTCTGTAAATGTAAACATTATGTATTTCTGGCAGAACCGAACCTAATATGAACTTACTTCAAAAATTAAGCATGTCTAGACTCAGATTCTAGTTAATTTCCATCTCTTTCTGGATTAATCAGAATTATTTTCTACAATCTCCTGAACCGCATTCGATACACATTTTTGTACATATTTCACATCACCACCTGTGCTGCTTCTGTTTTCTCCTTATTCTGTTCTGCTGAGGTTTTTTCCTCGAGTTCCTCAAGCTTCTTTTTTTCACTTAACTTCTTTGCTTCTCTTGCTTTCTTTTTTTTCCAGGCTTCAAAACATGCAATTGATTCCTCCCTTCTAAGTGCTTCTTTCTAGATTGCAAAGAAAAGTCTACACTTAAATAAACTTCAATATAAAATTATAATTGAGATAGTATGCTTTAAAATAATTTTTAATGAAGCAATAAAGAAATAGAAATTGATTTGACGACAACATTTCAAGTATTACTCACAATTAAATGTTAAAATATATATGGTGGGGTTTTTTCTATGTTCGTTTGTAATTTAAGTTAGCTGAAACAAACTACTCCAGCAAAATATGCATATAAGAATATGAAATACATGTTAAGTGCTTGTCAGTGAAATGTATTAGATAGTTAAAAGTCAAATCAAAGAATGTGTATGGTACTATTCACAATACAGTCCTCTGTAGATAAGCATCTCTTGAAGGAGGGAGTAAACCCCTTATGTTCTAATAGACAATATAAAACTTGACACCTCAAGAGCTGAGCATCCCAAGGTCTGTGCAAACAAACCTGAAAATTAATCTAAGAAGCACACTTTTAACACACCCCATGTAAATGTGTGGGGAAACATCAGACATACACTGTTTGCCAGAAGCATAACAAGCAGGACACGCCATTTAGCGTTTCAAATCATCTCGTGCTCTTTGGAGAAGACCAGATGCCTTACAACCGCAGACTGATGCACTCAGGCAGAAAGCACAGGCAAGCACACTTCAAAGAATTATAGTTTTTCAACTTCTTTTTAAAGAAGAATGTAAACAAACCTTTTCAGTATCGTTTCTCAGATTTTCAGCTTTCTCCTTTTCAGTTCTCTTTAATTCCATTAGAAAGAGCTTTTTCTTTTCCAACCAATTCTGTAAGAATCATTAAAGACTTCTGAAGTCCTTTTAAGATGTAAGCAAAGAGCAGCACCAATATAATGACCACCAAAATTACTCTTAATTCTTCCATGTGCTACTTAAATCCATGTGGAAGACTAAGCTGTTATCATATACACATTGTGATCAAAAAAAAGTCTAAGGTTCTAAAATCACAGCTACTAAATCTAAAAAAGCTTAAATATCTTAAAAAAAATCTTCATAGAAACACCAAAAATGTAAGCATTAAACAAAATTAAAAAGAAGAATAAAATAAAGATTCTTATCACTTGGTATATAGGAATATTATTTACATTTGTTGTCATCTTGCAAATTTCTATAATTAAAGAGAATAAAACCCTACTGGGAAGAGTGAGACTTCAGGCAACCATAAAAGGTTATGAGCCATCTGCAGAAACAGACTTAATTTTTCAAGATTTACTATATTATTCGGTATACAACTTAGAGATACATGTGTCCTAAATGAGAACTATTTTACTTTTAAAATTATGGAGATAATATGAATATTAATTTGAGGGTCTAAAATTTGTTCTAGGACCATAACAAGTATTAAAAACACATACCAATATGAACAGCTTCTGTAATTAAAGTTGTTCTCAAATAGAGAAGTAGCAAAAATCTGTTGGAACCTATAAACTAATCGTTGTAAAATTCTACGTGGAATTTACACAGATTTTTCTTCTTGAGAGAGTACTAGATTTGTTATCACTTTTCCTGAATGCCAGCTGAATAGAACATACCAGGAAAAAAAGAGCAACTTTAAACTACACACTTGTGTTTAAGATGAAGTAGAAATAAAGGAAAATATGTGCCTGAAAATAGTCTGACACAACAAATTATGAAGCACAGTATGTCCCTTTCATATAGCTTTTGAATTCATAATTTGAGGAAAACAGATAACCAACAGAATAAAAGAATTATTACACCTGTAAGCTTATGCAAGGAATATAGTAAGAAATACTGATTTCAAGAAATATGAGGTGTCGGCCCCTAGATCAGGACCTTTCTACGCACAGTTTTTTTTGTTGGTTTGTTCATTCAAGATCTACCTGAAAAACAGTTGCTCTTAAACTATCTGCTTTGTCAAATTCTGTTCTTTTCTTCTGCGTGCATTTATCCTCCAACAGCTTTAACGCTCCCAGATATTGAGATGAAACAGGCGTAGCTGATGGAACAGCTTTCACCTTTGTCTGTAGTTGTATAGGAGACGGAAGCCTATGAGAATATCAGGACACAAACACATTAATGATCTTTCCATTTATTGTAGCTGATACCAAGCAGTGTTCCCTTTATTTTAGTACGCACCAAAAGTTACTGTAATTGGTTTTTTATATGCACTTGACTGTGGACTGGGGAAAAGAAAAGGAAGAAGAACCTCTTTTTTTTTCTGAGGGCTTTATTATTGCCAAAACAAGCCATTACGCAACATATCCAGACCAAGAAAGTTTACTAATTCCTTACACTTTCACCTAAAAAGCAGCTTAAAACCTGTAAAGACTCCAGGAGCACATACACATCACAGACACTGGCAAAAGATTTGGGAGTCTGATTGGACATAAACCTGAGCAAGGGTCATAATAACAAGCCTCATCCACTGAAAGGTTTTTCACAGATGGTCAGAGGTTGTCAGCAGTGAATAGAGTGCTGACAGAAAATAAAAATGAAGCAGCATTGTCAGGGCACTTACATGCATCTTACACTGTGCAGACTGTGATACCTAAGAGTCTTTCTCCTACCTGATAGGTAAGAAATCCTTTGAATTTTGTAGAACTCTCTCCTTTGTTTCACTTGGTTTCTAAGAAACAGAGGAAAAGTAGAAGTTACAGAGTCTCTCAAGCAACAGAACTAGATCAGGATGAAACAGATTTTTACAAGCTAACAGGGATGTTGAGAGTTGGGCTTGACCCTTACAAGTCCCTTCCAACTTGAGATATAGGCAAGAAAGCCACTCTAATACAGAGGGGGTACAGTACAGGGTAAGAAAGTAGGGAGAAAAAACCAACCAAACAAAAAAATCCAAACCAAGCAACCAAACTTTCAGAATGCTTGTATAATTTTCAAGTGGCACCTAGAAATATTTATTTGTATTACGTAAAAATATAATCTATAGTTTAGAAATACAAAGAAATAAAATGACCCCGGCTGGGCAGTTCGGTTTCCTTGTTATTCTATCAACACTCTTTTAACTCTTTTGAATACTTAGCTTTAAAAATCGTACATATCTACATATTTTCTTTCTTATGATAAAGCATAAAGTGCTTTGCAACTTATCCCTTATTCAGGTCACATCAGGCATTCCATCCTCTGCCAACATGCACTGCTCACTGCAATTCAGTTAGCCCCACAACAGAGGTTTGCCATTTTCATTTGGTCAAGGGTACTTTCTTAAGACTGGAAAACACATGTCAGTACCTTTATCTGGTTTAAACAATTTTTGTAAAAGGGATTCCCTACATCTTCTATAAAGCTATACAGAATTTGTAAGAGCCTCAGCTCTAGAAGCCAGAGACAAATTGTCAGCTTTACAGACAGCATTTTCATGTTTAAGTTACCAACAGTAACTTTACAAAACTTTCCACCGTGCTTCTAGGACATTGTTCCACACAATGGTAAAACACTTATGAGTAATACCTTGACAGAGCTCTTTGATGCATTCTTTGCCTCCCTATGTTCAGATTGACCATTCACTGATATCTCCTGCATTGAATCAGTTATTATTCGTCCTTCTGCTATTTTCCCTGTTCCATCTGAACTGTCAGCTGTTGTGTTCTCCAGTTCCCTTGTTTTCTCATAGAATGTGGTCATCATTTGTTCTATCACAGAAGGAGATTTTCTACCATTGTCCTCCAGTTTCAAGTCACTGGTGTTGACAGTCTTCTGATCTTGATCTAATGGGAGGAAAAGAGATTAACACATTAACAAGAATTTCATAGTTTCTGAGTATTTTTATTTCTGTACAAAAACCATCCATGAAAGGTATTACTAAGTTTTATATAGTATTTTCTGTACACTTCATTTTAAGAACTACATACTAATAAGAGTATTCACTTGTATTTAAATGTAAGACTGGAGTAACAACTGAAGCTCTAACTAATGTTAGAGAATGTGAAAGCATGACAAAGGCAAAACTTCCCAACTGCCTTACCACCCAAATGTGGTTCTGCTGCAGAAACCAAAAGCAAGAGTCATTGCAAGAGATCTTCTGACATCTAACAAACTACTAGTGAAGTCTGCACAACACTTTGGGAAACAAAAACTTTCATTGTGTGATGTTTTTCAGAGGTGTGGGACACATAAGGAAATAACAGAAAGATTCTGCAGTGGGATTTAAAGAAAACATCACCATTAATGCAGACACAAATTTGTAAAACAATTGAGACACAAACCAAAAAAGGTCATGGTGAAACCAAATTAGAGTCTTCCACAATTTTCCAATAGAATTCTTAAAAGAAATAGAATTTTTGGATGAGAAGTTAACTCCAAATTACCTGAAGAAAGGAATATCAATGCTCATAACCTAAGAAACTTAACCTCGATTTACAATGATGTAGGTAAGTTCAAGGTGACAAGGAGAATTCTGAATTGAACACCAGTATGCCAGTATCACTGCACTACCTTGATTCACATGAAGACAAGGAGTAGTTCAACTTTTTTTCTGCCAGTGTAAAACTACACAAGCACAACGGCCAGGATAGAGAGGTGTCTGCACTGCCCAACTGCACATTCAAATTCCCAGCACTTTGGTGCCATCGTGTGGAAAAGCAAAAAGAAGCTGATATCATTAATGATGCTTTAGCAATTTCAAAGTTGTAATCTTCCATCACAGCTAATGACCAGCCATAAATTTATCTCAAAATCAAACAAGACAAATTCCTCTCATATTAGGAATTAGATATGAAGATTAGAATGGAATTAGGTAAGAATATGAATGGAATTGAATATGAACATGAAGTCTTTCAACATTTTATATTTATAAAAGCACATACAGTTAATGAGCAGAATTCCAAGTTCTGCTTTGCACATTAAAAATGCATGAACTAGTCTTATAACGAAACATTAAAGTCTGGGGGTTTTATATGTTTGACTATACATCCAAAGTGTGTGAGTATCTTTAAAGTAAAAGATCATTTAAGTTTTAACTTTGCAATGATGAGAATCTACCATTCTGACATTCTGCTACATTACAGATTCATGATGCTTCAGTATCACAACTTCAACACCGTATTTGCAAACAGTGTGGTGAAACTTCCCTGGTCAGAGAAACGGGGTGGCTGTTTGATGACCTTCCCATGGAAGGATACACGGAGGCTGTGGACACTATGTGAATATGGCTTTCTGAGCTAGACATATATTGCCGAGGCAACTCCGTAGCCCTCCCACACCATTCATGGACGTGCACTGATGAAGAGCTGAACTTCAAGGACCTAAAAAGCTGTTTTTCATCTTCTGAAAGGAAAATGGGAACCTCCTGCTATTTGGCCCACAGTTTTTCAGTTTACCCCCTGGCAAATGTAGGTTATGTATATTTAGAAGGTTAGGCTGCAAGCCAAAGCAGCTGATCATTAACACAGAAAATAACCTGAACTAAAACACTTTAAAATACTGTAACATGGCTAAGCAAGTAAGAGCAACAACATTCAAATGCTTTCTTTTCACCTGATGCTGAAGCATTTCGTTGTTTGTGCAGCCGTGGCTTTGCTGTTGGTTGCTTTTCCTCTTGATTTCTTTTTTTATGTAGTTCATGAATAGGTAAGTCATCACTTTCACTATTATCACATGGTACTTCTTCAGCAGCTGAAAGCACTTCATTATTTTTTCTGTCATTACCCTCATTTTGACCTTTCAAACATTCTTTACCATCTTTTCTGTCATCCAGTATACTATCATCTTCTAAAACCATTATTTTCTGAAGCTTCTTTTCATGAAAGGATAAAGTCAAGTCATCAGCAGCTTCATTTTCCAAATCTGCTAGTTTTTGTGCAGCATCATCATTCAAGAGAGGACTCTCAACAGCAACGGATTTACCAGTGCTTGCAGCACCTGAATTACCTTCAGTAAGTTCTTCCTCAATACCTGAAAATGGCATATTATCAACTTGCATTCGAGACAACTGGGAAAAAAAAATGCAACACAGAAGCTATATCTTCTATAACTTAAAAATATTTTTCATATAACATCCCCCTGACTTTAGTTTCTGAGCATTTCTCTTTCTGAGCCTCTTATCTCTGCAAAGCCACTGGATTACAGCCTTATTTTACTTCCTTTACTGTCATCTGTTTCCACGGACCCAATCCAAAGAAAAATATTCACTCATTAATTCTTTCATACCACGCAATTCAAACCCCTTCTAGAAAACAATCTCTCAACACCACAAGAAGTAAAAGCAAGCCAACAGCAACAAAGCTAGGCACGTTTGGTATCAGAATCCATCCTCCCCTTCCCTTTACTTCTGTCCCATCTAAAATCTACTATAAGATACTCAAAGAAGTATCTGCTTCAAAGCTAAGGTTCACATGTTTAACAAAAATATTTTGATCTTCCTGTACTCTGTTATGGCTAACTGGCTTAATTTCAGAGTTCAAATGCTTGAGGAAGGTGACAAAGAATGCCATGCTAGTAATTTATTTACTGCTGGAAGAGCTTTTTTCTAAATCTTGTCAGCAAAGGGAAATCAAAGCATCCCACAAACTGCTAAAAGATGTTTTAGGTGTGAATGAAAAACAGGACACAGAGAAAGTGGCTTTTAAAATTCCTATTTTCCTTAACATGCAGTGCCATACCAGGAAGAAAAAGAGTCATTTGGCTGATCTTGTTAGACTAAACATAAAGTAGTAGTGTGTTCACCCTGGCTACATGCCAGGCACCCATCAAAGCCTCTCTATCACTCTCCTCAGCTGGACAGGGGAGAGAAAATATAGGTTCATGAGTTAAGGACAGGGAGAGACACTCATCAAATAACATCACAGGCAAAACAGACCCAGCCTGAGGATATTAATTGGATTTTTTACTAACAAAATCAGAGCAGGATAATGAGAAGTAAAACTAATCTTAAAAACACCTTTTCCCCACACGTTCCTTCTCCCTGAGTTCTACCTCCTCCCCCCACAGTGACATAGGGAGATGGGGAGCAGGGGTTACGGTCAGTTCATCACGTTGTTCCTGCTGCTGGTCAGGGAGAGGAGACATTCCCCTGCTCCAGCATGGGGTCCCTCCCATCAGAGACAGTTCTCCACAAACTTCTCCAGCGTGACTCCATCCCACAGGCAACAGCTCTCCACAAACTGCTGCAATGTGGGTCACTTTTCCATGGGGTGCTGTCCATCAGGCACAACAGACTCCAACATGGGTCTCCCACAGGGTCATAAGTCCTACCAACAAACCTGCTCCAGCATGATTTCCTCTCTCCTGGATTTGCAGGTCCCTGGCAGGACCCTGCTCCAGCACAAGTTTCCCACGGGTTCACGGCCCTCTGTCAGGCATTCACCTGCTCCGGTGTGGGCCTCCTCCATGGATCTCTGCATCCCCATGGTCTTCCATGGGCTGCAGGGTCACAGCCTGTTTTCACCATGGTCTTCATAACGGGCTGCAGGGGAATCTCACCTTTGGCACCTGAAGCACTTCCTCCCCCTCCCTCTCCACTGACTGTGGTGTCTGCATAATTGTTCCTCTCACATATTCCCACTGCTCTTCTCTGGCCACAATTAGATCTGCACAGTAACTGTTCTTTCCTTCCTGAACATGTTATCGCAGAGGCATTACCACCATTTCTGATCGGCCCAGCCTTGGCCAGTGGCAGATCTGTCTTGGAGCAGCCTGGCATTTGCTCTGCTGGACATGGAGGAAGCGTCTGGCAGCTTCTCACAGAAGCCACCCCTGCAGCCCCTCTGCGACAAAAACCTGGCCATGCAAACTGAACACAATTAGCAAACATCAAATGCATCCTGGACCAAAAAAAACGGCCAGACCAAAACTATTCATGGTTTGTGTACACTGCCAGGGAATTATGCTCTGCAGTGTGTCCTGAAGCTATTATTCACCTATTGTCCAGACTGGGAAAACATTAAGAAAAAAACAGGGCTTTCTCTCTGCCCATGTTCACTTTCATTCACAGTACTGTTCACTACTACAGGTGTCAAGTAAATAAGATGGCTACGGAGGAAAACTGGGCATCACAATGGTAGGAGCCAGTACACACACTGTGTCTGGTCTAGCAGGTTGGCACCACCACTAATTTTGCTGGGAATTCTGCTCCTAACTTAGGAGAACTCAGTGATGTAGAAGTTGTTAAAATATGAAATCTTGGAACATTAAATCATACTGACTCACAAAGATTTGCTGGGCTATGAGTTAAGAAGAGGAAGAACACAAGGAAAAATATTTAATTCTGTTTTACCATTTAACATGCCATCTTCATCACTCTCAAAGTCATCCGAGTATTCATCTGTTTGCTCGCTTGATGCATGAGCAGAAATTGCTTCCTGTAGCTCATTCTGAAATGGTTTCACAAATAACTTTTGCATAGAAGGGAAGATTTAATTGAAAAAGTTCATCACTAATTCCCCCCTCCCTAACATACATAACTAAAACTAAGCAACAGAGTTTAGCCTGTTTAACTGATAATTATTGTGAAGGATAGTGCTTCCATTCTATCACGATTTCCCCAATATTTCTGTGTTAAAAAAAAACAAACCCAAACCCACAAAACAATACAAATCTCCACGTATTAATTTATATTTCTTCTTCATAAGAAATATATCTCGCAAATCCCTTTTTCATTTTTGCCAAGTATGACGTGCCATCATGTGACACTTTCACCCCTTTTGTATGTTTTGATCAGCAACAGCACAAGAGAAGAGTCTGTGAGAGCAGGTGAGCACGGACAACCTCTTCACTGACTGTCGCAAAGCAAGAGCCTCAACCAGATGACACGCTCAAAACAATGGAAGGACTTCACATATTTTGGGCTCTCTGCTGCAGGACATCCTCAACACATCACGTTTAAATGAATTCAGAAAGCCACCGGCCTTACTTATAGATGAAGCCCAAACCACCGAAAGCTGAGGAGCAGGTGTTTTGACGCGGGTCCGAGGCGCTTTCCGAGGCACCTGCTGGTGGCCAGCGCTGCCTGGAGCGGGGCAGCCCGGCCGCTCCCGCCGCGCAGCCGCCGCTTCCCAGCCTGGGCACGGGCCGCCGCTCCTGGCGTCCACGCAGAGGGAAGCCTGCTTCCCCGCTTTCATTTTGACAGCAGAGCGCATTGTCGGTGTGCTGGCTCTTAACAGCGAATTACTGTATTCCCAGGGACACACACCGGTCCGCAGGCCCCGCTCCCCGCAGCCCGTGCCGCCGCCGCTCACCTGCACCGCCCGGCCGGCCGCGCCT
>VXAY01005125.1:1707275-1802090 GCA_013399855.1 Oxyruncus cristatus
CCGCGCCTCCGCCCGCCATGGCGGCCGCGTCTCGCTGCCAACGCGCAGTGCCCGAGGCCGCCGTCCTGCCCTCCGGGAGCCCCGCGGAGAGCTCCGGGAGGAGCCCCGCGCCCGGCCCCGCCGCGGTCCCGCCCGTCGCCCGGCAACGGCCGCGCTGGCGAGGCCCTTCATTAGTCGGTCACAGCCGTGTGTGGCCGCAGCGCCACTGCCTCAGTCGGGACGCAGCCACGCTGCACCCGCGCCTTGCAGCGGAGACCGGCTGACGCTGGCAGGGGTTTCTGTCGATGCCCGTGTCCTGCATATGGCCCTGCTCCCGCAAGGCGCACATCCATACGTGCATGCCTCTCGGAACAGGGAGAGCTTCATCAGCCCCGCTCTTGCCGTCAGGTCACACACTGTCCAAAAACTTCCTGCTTGTGATTTGAGCGCTGTCCACAAGAAACACACTCATTTCAGTGCCTTCTGGAATAAAGATCTCATAGCACCCGAGTGTTAATTTAAATGACGTTTTAGAGATGAAGGAATTACATTGGCGTAAATCACCTGGTGCTTGCACCTCCCAATACTCTGACTTTTATTTCCCCAAAGGGGGGCTGTGCAGTACAACTGGCGAGCCCTAGCCCCCAGCTGACCAGACACTCTGCCGAGCAGCACACGTCCCTGCAAAGCTGGCTGTCCTGGAGGTCACCTGTCCCCTGCACGAGCCATGGTGGAGGCCCCTGAATCCCAGGGTTCTCTGGGAACACGGATCTCTTGCATCAAAAGAAAGCTGTCGACTTCATGACTGTTTACGGATATGGACATTTGTATTTTTTCTCCAGGTTACATGCTTCTAATCACTCCTTTTCTAAAATAAGACTAGTGCTCCAGTTGTCTTAGTGATAATAAAGAACTTCTGACATGTTCTCTGTGCTGGTGGTATACTTGCATGCATTAATATCTTCCCCAAAATGCATTGCATTTTTGTGAGTTGTACAGAAGAAAATCTCTCTGACAGAAATAGGGAGAGAATATGTAGGACAGAGCGTAGAGCCCTAGGACTTGTTTTCCTCTTGTTCATTTATGTAGAGTTATATTTTAAAAGCTGTGCAGTTATGCAAAGGCCACAACACACCTCGGGGAAAGCGGCCCTGAGTTCTAACAAGTACCTTTGGATTTAAACTAACAATTACCTGACAGTGATTAATTGGTATTTAGGTATCATCTGCGAGCAGCTCCTTGCTTTACCTATATTTGTTCATGACCAAATAATGCTTTATCTGCTGATTATCCATAGCAGTTGTTGAGAATTATGCTTGATGCATGTTTTTTTTTATTCTGTTTTATTCACATGTGAAAGCCTTAAAATTGAATCTGTGCTATTCCATCTCTCTGTGAAAGGTGAAATGAGATATACTTGTTAAGAATTTAAAAAGGAATAAAGAAGAAATGAATATATTCTTTCTCTGTAATGCTGTTAGTGTTTGCTGTTGAAGGCTAAATTGTGTCCCTTTTACAAACCACTGAGATGCACATTTTATTCAATTCCAAAAGGTGGCAGCAAAATATTTTAAAATTGAAAAATTGATTCTTTTTTTCCAAATGTCCATGTTATTCTAGCTTCTTTTACATTACCACTGATGTATATGGGACTTTTAAAATTCATTTAGCCTTGCATACACTGTAGAAAAGGAAGATTTGTCTTCAATTTTTGTGTTATTTATATGAGTCAGACAATGGGTCCTTATATCACCTGTATTATTAAATATTCAATGCACTGAGTTGATTGTGTGTAGGGATAAAAAAAGATCAATACTGTCAGCACTGAAGAACTCAAAATGTGAGAAAATGTTTTTGTCAGAACACATGAACGTCAGATCTGCATCTTCTAGTCTTACCTGAGGCAAAAATCTCATGGAGACCCACTGAGGTGAATGGAACTTATGCCGAAATATGAATCTAGTGCTTTGAGTCTAGACTTACTCAAAAAAAAGCAAAACAAAAACCTTCCCATACCAAAAAACAAACAAAACCCAAACCCAAAACAAACAACCCCCCCAAAACATGGAGGTTTATTGAGGATAAAAAGCAGAAAATTTAAGGCAATGTGTGTTTGAATGTGAAGTTGCTTTTTCTCTCTTGCGTAGACATGGAGCATAGAGAAAAAGAATCTAAATGATCCCAGCAATTATTTTAATTTGCCTAAAATAAGCTTAGAGGTAACATTCAATTCTGCTGAACAAATGTGTGTGAGTGTCTGCCATGCTCAGTCTTAAAAAAAAAGCTTTTTAAAACAAGCATCAGGATGCAGTGTGGTTACAGTCTGCAGGAACCATGTTATATTCAGAAAGCAGTCAAGTATGAGTTTTTTGGATGGCTAGCTCATAAGCTATAAACAACTTCCAAAAGTGGTTTATTTTATTAATATGGCTAGAGTGTGTAAGACAGAATTGGGGATTTCTTCTGAACAAATGACACATGGATTAAAAATTCTAAAATCATACACCATAAGTTACCTTAAGTCAAAATGTATAAAAAGCCTTACTGGAGAGAAATGTTCTGCTTGCTTTAGTACTCCTTCCCATAGCCAAAAGTTGCACTTGAAAGGAGATTTAATGTAATGAAAAAATCTCTGAGTTGGTGTACATTTGTGTAAAAGGTGATTTTTGTGTTGGTTGCCAGGGTCTCCACTCATAAATTATTATTCCTATTCTTGATATCAGTGGGAATTAGACATCTAGCTACAAATGCGTCTGACTCTTGGATCTTGCATACATATTGGATTAGCAGACTAACAAGTAGCTTTGATTCTAAACAACAAACTCTTCTATCTATGGGCCGCCATCATAGACATTTTTAAGCACAAACATTAAAATTAATCTTCTCACATTTTCCTCCTAGTTCATATGAAACAGTCTGTTATAATGTACCATGTTTTGCAGGGTTATGCCTGTCCTGCCAAAATATACTGTTCTTTTTATGCTTGTGTGGAAATAAAACCAGAAATTTAATCAACTTCATGCCTTTAGGGTTAGATGTGCCAGGGAAGTTACATTCCTTCTCTGCAAGTCATCCCGTATAGACACGTCTGAGCGGGGCTTGACCTTTTCTATCTCAGATGGTGAGAGCAGCATCACTGCGTTGGGAAAACATTCAGAGAGCAGAAGAAGCTGGGGGGGTTCCTCGAGGAGCTTGTAACCTACCACGCATATTATCCCACCTCAGCTACTGGGAAGCCCAAAGGTGCCCAAACTAGTTTAAAATCCCTCTGGATTAACTGCAAAAACAGTCACCCACCAATGCAGAGAAATGCACGATAGGACTTCAGTTATCTCCTCACCTATGTCATTTTGAGTAAATTACATTCTTTCTCAGAGAACAATCTATTCAAACCATGACATTGTCAGTCTAACTGGGAAGGATTTGACAATTCACCTTAATTAATTTAATTCATATAGGCGGTCCATTACCAGTATCCTGGGATTATTCCACAGCTGCTCCTGCAAGAGCTGAAGAACTTGGCTTGATCCTTCTAAAAATGTCTTTGTATCTCTCAATCACTCCTGGAGAGACAGATTTAGGTATATTTCTTTACTATCTGATTTTATTTATCTTTTAAACAGAAGAGTTAAACTAATGCTCAGTTTGAACAGCAAAGCATGTAAGAGTTGGGAAATACCAAAACCAAGGATGTCAATGTATACTTCCCTCCTTTTCATTTTGCATTTAGACTATTATGCAATGTTTAATTAAGCATGTGAATTTAAATATTTATTAACTTTATTTACATTTAAAACATTTTTTTTTTCATGATTAAAGGATACAAATAAACTGTCATTATTCAGTGATTAACATAGCAGCTTGGTCCCCAGTACATAAAGTGATTATATTCCAACAGGTTACAAAATAACTGTGTTCTTAATCAAAATAATGATTTATTTACCACATCTGGGATCACAAACTGTCAGATTTGAACATCAGTTTAAAATTTAGCTTGACATTTTCTTGATCATTCCTACAGGAAGCCTCAAGACATAAACCCCAAATATTTCTTGTTTTACTGGAACTACATTCAGTGTTTTCCTACCATGTTCCCAGAAGAGAGCAGCTAAGTTTGTTATAATGCATTCTTAATGCATTGAACATCATACTATCTATCAAATGTGGTGCCATGGAAATTAGATGGAAGTCCCTGTTTTCATCAAATTCATCCTCTCCCTTTTGCACCTTGATGCTGATTTTTAAGTAGTTAGAAAAGATGCTGTCAGGGTAAGGAGGTATGCAAACTTCACGTAGTGGATTATTGTTCTCAGGCATATTACCAGGAAAGTTGAATTTGATAAAATTAATACCTACAGAAGTAAACATAGATAATTGTGGGAATAAACTGCAAAACTGGGGCAAAAGAAGGGAGAAACTAGGATGAATAAATTCACAACTACGTCATTTATATGACAGCTTATGAAGAATACATCTATTATTGACTGGTTAATTTATTCCTGAGCATTAGACTTAGAAGCAGCAGATCGAGGTAGATATCCCAAAAGAGGGAAAAAAAGAAGAAAAAGAAAGGGAGAAAAAAGTGACTTGACTTTTTAAAGTTATTTTAAGCTTTATTTTTTTTAAGCTGCCTTTTTTTTTTGTTAATAGTACTTGATGTGATTTTAAGGAAAAGCATTGGAACACAGATGAATGAGATACAGCTGTCTCAGTGTTGTGCTTGGTCATAGAAACAGGCAACAAACTTTTCAAACAGACAAAGCTTGTATGTGTTGGTGACAGCAGATTAGACTTCCTGTACGGGGAGTCAGAAAACACAAACATTTTCATGTCAAGGGGTGTCATTTTGTGTGCACATGATTCAAGCAACTACTGTTCTTTGTATATGTATAAATTCTTCTTTTAAAATCTTGCAGATGTGAGCTCCGGGTGAGTAAATATCTTTGAGAGAAATCTCACAGACCTGCATTGAATTAAACATCTCTCACTCTTAAAATATCTCTATGTCTAATCTTGTATTAATGCTATCTGGGAAAGCCAACAGCTGCTAAGTGCTGAACAGTAACTCAGGCCTTTAGTACTATGGCACATTTCACAGAGAGGGGAACAAGGCTTGTCAAATTATCACCTAATTTGAGAAGTGTCAGGACTCCAGCTGCTTCCACCTGCAGTATCACCAGAAAGGTGGATGAAGGTTCTTGGGTTAAAGACTTGAACAATGTCCCACAGACTTCCAGCCCCAGGGACAATCATTAAAATAATCAGAGAAAATGGATGCATTAAAAGGCCAAATTAAATTGCTTTGTGGTCAGAAATATTGACTTGCTAATTCTCACTGACAATAATAATGTCTCCTCCTGCTCTTTACATCTATATTCCTCCCTTGTCTCCTTTTAATTTTTAGTGCTGTTCTAGTTACAGGAGGCCAGGAAGATTTAAAGGAGAGTAGTGCTGCCAGGTCTGATTTTGCTGCAGTTATCCTAATGAAGATAGAACTTTACTGTGCCAGTAGCTTCAACAAGTAAGAGATGTATAATTACCTTACTTTGGTGTAGCAAGACAAAGGCCCATTGGAAGCACACTGAATGTATCTTTTTAAATTTAAAACTGACTATATAAGATAATATCTTATTGTATCTTTGAATGTATGGACATGTCTAACCATATATCTGTAAGAGCTTTAATTCTTTCATATCTGAGCACTTCCTAGTCTTCAAGGGACTTATCAGCTTTCCCTGCTACACTGCTGAGAGAGAGAGTTATTATTCCCATTTTGTATATGTAGAGATAAGGAACTGTGCTAGTGACACAAGGCATGGAAAAATTCTGTGGTGGTGTAACTGTGGAGGATTTCTAACATGCCTGTTTTTCACTAACTTATGCCCTTAATCAGTGAAGAAAATTCAGACATCAAGTGAGAACTTTTTACCCATTAGAGGCAGTGCTGCAGAAGAAGGATCTGAAGAACATCGAGCCATTTCAGCGATTGATAAAAGGTTTAAGCACTTGCTAACAGCTGCCCTTTGTGGTTCTCTTTTTTTTAGTAAAAGAGCTGCTGAAGAACATTTTTTTCCTGCATACACTAGAGAACAAGGTATGTTCCTAAAATAACATAGCAGAAAAAGCTACGATATCAGACCCACTCCTGAAGAAATACATACATGAGTGTAATATCTAGTTGGGCATTTCCTATTTTCTGTTCAGCACATAAATGGATAGATCACTGATTATCTTGTAGATGGGAGCCGTGGTTCCTTGGGTTCAGATGCACTGTACTCAACCGCTCCTTTAAAAGGGAGCAGTGTTAAGGGAGGACACTTACATACCCTTTTCCCCTTTCTAGGCCAACCAACACAAGTCCACTGGTCATGGCCAGGGCTGCAGGCTGAGCTCTACAATGTTAACACCAGAGAGATCTGCAAAGTACAAGCTCCAGATTTTGTGCAGTTCCTATGGAGACCATGATATGTAAGGATATTTTCATTGTGGATTAAAGATTATATTGATTTTCTCATTATTAATAATGCTGTGTACTTTTATGTCATCTCTGCAAGGGCTATGGAAAGAACATTTAATTCAGACTTGCTAAGAGAAAGCGTTGATTAATCCCAGCACTTGGAAACAAATAATCCAAGTTAGTAATCTGAAACATTAAATCAAACTCTGTATTTGCAAAGGAAGCTTAACAGTTCATCTTTCCTTGTTCTTCATGTTTCCTTCCTTCCGTCTTGTGAGTTAGTTTATAGCCCCTGGAACTGATTTGAAATTCTGCAGCTGCTAAGATGGCTTGGCTTCAGTTTAACAGCAAATGTCATCAGCCCAAATCTGGGCTTCCAATGTTCTTTCTTTCCATTTCATATTTCTTTTTCAAATCAATTACTTGTAATTTTAGGGGATTATCTAAAGCTACCCTAAGACTCGTTCTCTATGCCAGGGCTCTTCAGCCTGTTTCATCAGAGGAACATCCTAAACGGAAGCTAATGGGTGTGCCAGAAACACCTGATGGGTGGGAGGGGGTCTGAGTGTCAAAGGTCTCTCAAGAGGAGCTTTTGCAGAGTGCAGGAGGGCATCAAAGAGAAAGAAGCATGTTCTTAATGCAGAAGGCAGCTTGGCTGGACATGGTGGGGAGGAGACAGTGCCGAGTGGTGGAAGGGCGTAACTGACCTCTTTGTATCAGAGTATTTTTGACTGTGTACTCTTCAGGAATGGGATAGTGCCTACTCGGAGTACATTTTCATGCACGCGTAGATTCAGATTAACTGGTGTAAATGGCATTTTCAGTTACATAGATCCACCCAGACTGTTTGGGGAAGTGGGAATGAGGTCTATTTGGCTCCAGAACTGCAGGATCCTGCTAACAGCTGTGCTGTTTTCATTTCTGAACTAAACTCAGTCAGCAGTGGTGCTGGTATTCCTTGCCAGCAATACTTCATGCCATGAAGATATGTTCTAAATGTGTGAGGTGCATGAAAACATTTCTGGGCACAAACCCACTGAAGTGTTGCAGTCAAAGATTAATACTTGAAAATGGTATTTTAAAACCGAATCTGGAATACCATTTGTATCATGAACTTTCATCACCTATTTGAATTTCTTTCTTAGTTTCAATACTTGTACCTTTAAAGGGACAGTGGCTGATGCTGAATCATAGAATCATAGAGTCATAGAATGGTCGGAAGTGACCTTAAAGTGATCATCTAGTTCCAACTCCCCGGCTGTGGACAGACACCTTCCACTAGACCAGGCTACTCAGAGCCCCATCCAAACTGGCCTTGAACACTTCTGGACATGGGGCATCCACAACTTCTCTAGGCAACCCTTTCCTGAAGTTAAAACTTACTACTTAAAACAAATAGTTTATAAACTACTTGCAATCTCACACGTAGCCATACATATGTGCACACACATTTATACTACAGTTGTCTCTCTAAGCACCTTGCTGCCTACCTATCTACTTAATCACTGACTCTCTGTGTTGAAAACAAAAATACTTCATGAGAGGAGCCAGCATGATCCTTTTCATCTGTTGCCTATGAATTATCCATGGTGTAGCAACAGCACTTCCCACCAATGGCATTTTCTGAAGCTTTATAGTTTTATAACATTTGCAAGCTTTAGATGCAAAATTGACAGATAGCATGAACAAAGCAGAGTGTATTTAACCTGCTGCTGAGAATTTCTTCCTGATAGTAGAGCTGTGAGCTATGAAAGCCATTTCATGAAAAATACAGCTGGGAAATGCTTTTTGTCTTGTATCAAAATATTATTTTTTTGTGTGGATGAATAATGGAAAACAGATAAAACAAGGTAGTGATCACATGCTGATCTTTTTATGCAGTGTTTCAAAGTTGAAATGTTTCATAAAAGCTCTTTTTGCTAATGATGGGAGAGACCCATTTGCGTTGCAGCAAATTGATAAATGGATTGTGCAGTGTCTTTCTTAGACAAAATTTTCTCTTCCTCTGTTTGTTTTGTATGTTTTTTTGTTTTGTTTTGTTTTTTTTCTGAACACAGAGCTATTTACTTTATAATTCAAGCAAAATATGCCAACTGTATATTTAAATCATCTAGGGAAACACCGTGCAACTCAGGCACTGCTAATAAGCTCTGTTCACTTCACACTGACAGATGCTGATGGCTTACTGCACAGGAGTACCTAGTACAGATCTAATGAGATTATCTCTAGCACTACCTACTTAGTTTCCGTTTCTCATTTTCACCCCAAAATCACCAAGGGATCCTTGCAAATCAGTGGGGATCTACCAAAACCAGTCTATATTCTTCTTGTTCTAATATATGTGGCCAGCTGCTGAAAAAATGCCCGGTAAAAGTCCTGGGATTTTTCATCTTTTCCATTAAATCCATCCAGTGTCCAGCTCATTGAAAAAAAAGGAGGAAAATCTCCAGCAATACGGTGTCCATTATATGTGCTTAAACAAACTGAATTCAGTGCTATAACAGGCAGTGGCTTTCATATGTGCTAATCCGTGCACTCCAGATACTGAAAGTATTCAGTGGTGGCCTAATTCTGCACTACTGGTATGAGCAGCAGGACTACAGTGATCTGTGAAGGGTCAATACTGAGGGTTTTTCTAATTCTGTGCTGTTGCATTATCTCAATGAGAACACACTCTTCAGGTATTGAGTTCCTGTCTTTTATCTCTGCCTTAGTGCTGTGTAATGAGTGGCTTTAGCCAGGGTTGGATTTAGCATAGCGAAGTTGTTAAGCGAGCACAGAAAGGTGCTGAGTGAGCCTCCAGAAAGGAGTCAAATGATGACTTTCCACAATTCAGCACCTCCTCTACTAGCTGTTATAACTGGCTTTAATCTTACCTAATACGGATAAAAACACTGATGGAATGTGGATTTCGGAGACTTCCCTACTTGTTGTACAAATCCTGTTGATAACTCTGCATTTATATGTATTTAGTAGCTGACCTCTGCTAAACTAGAAGCTAGCTGGCTAGAGAAAGCTCTTCTGTGTTGCAGTCAAATGAAACATGTAGGAAAAAAAAAATCCCAAAAGGTATTTAAACATTTAAATCAATGGAGTATGATACCTGAGTATGATTGTGAGTGGGGTGGATGTGTTTTGTCCTTTTGACTTGAGGCTAAATGCATTAGTTTGACAAAAGCTGGGGTAATCCTGCAATGCCTTTTAATGAGGATTCTCCCTCAAGGTTATGATGCCACTCTACTTATTCTGGAGAGATAATACCCCCAAAAAAGAAAAAAAGGTAAAGAACAAAAGAGAGTTAAAATTACGTGTGACCTCCCATTCTTCAAATTGGGGAAAGAAAAACTAACTGGCCCTGGTTTTATTTTCAGGTGGTGCCTTTCCCTCACCATAATAATAGTGCTGGTGTCATCGCAGAGGATTTCACTTATTCAAAGTGTGATGTTGCCATTAATGAATGACTCTTACAAACCACCAAGTGAATTAGCAGCAAGTGAAAATTAACTGCCTTTTAAGTTCGGGAAAATGAGACTTACAGCAGCGTCCTGTGATGAACATTTAAATATAGCCTCAGAAACACTCTCCACACGGATTTGGATTTTTTTTGCTGTTGTAGTGTTTTTTTCATTTCTGCCTGAAAATGCTTACTGCTGACCAACAGAAAACAATGCAGTTTGAATTCCATTTTTCCAAGTGGATGAACCATGCAAGCCAGTGACGTTGTGATTGTTTTAATCTTTCGATTTGACTCTTCAATCAACCTGGCTTACACATATGGAGGTGACTGTACCATTTCTATGCTACAGGTTCTTGGGTGTGCAGTGGATATATAGGTTTTTGTCACAGTTTTATTACATTGAAATTTTAATCTTATTTTCTGGGGAAGTTTTTATTTGGAGGAATATTAGCACATTTTTCCCTCTGTTTCTCTCTCTCACACACACACAGACACACACATAATCATGTGTATACTTGTATATTTTTTTTTGTGAACCCTCTGTATGCAGGTTACCAGATGCCCATTATATTACATGTATAATATACAGGATATAATAAATACACCAGCCTCTGTATTTGAGATTATATTTTCAGTACTGAAATCCTATGCTGGGCTTTTGCAGTATTATGTACTGAACTAATGCTCTCCTTCTAATGTATACTTCTACGTGTGGTGATTTAGCCCCATGGCTATGAATCCTTGTGAAGTAGACATTTGTTTTGGATTACATCTTCTTATCCTAAGGTAAGCAACTATTACATTTAGTATCGTTTTCTTGTAACTGAAGAGTCTACACTAACAGACCCATGTTAATGTGCAGATGTGAGAATTCAGCAGTGCAAAGCTTGATTTATTTGCTTGCCCAGTGCTATGTTCTGTAATTAACTTTGGCTTCCTTTCACATGGGACAAAAAACATATGTTCCATGGGGAATCATCCAAGAGTGTTGAACTTGGATGTAGTACTTAAATCCCTTTTAACTTAATTTTTCTCCACTACCCTTGATTACTTCACAACTTGCACCTACTTAGAAAGATTTAAAATGGCAGAATATATTTTTGAAGGGTAGAGATTTGTACTTAGAAACCAGGTGTCAGATATCCAGATTCTTTCCTTTCTTTTAAGGGAGTGAGAAAAGATATAATGATGTGCTAAAGGTTCTTGTGATGTCTACAGTCTCTAAAGTTATACTGAGGCAATTATGAAATGTACATCCTATTAAGGAGGACTGGTGGAATATACACATAGTTCAAATACAAATTTTTGGCAGACATAAATGCCACCCTAGGCTGAGGATAACCAAGTCTAAATTATTTGGACCCTGCTGTCCTTAATTTTACAGCAAATGCCTACCTAAACATTCTGTTAGAATCCAGGATGAAGTCTTTGAATAAAGTATAATACTTTTTTTTTCCAGGTTAGAGATGGTAATCAGTTTAAGAAAGGAACTAAACTACAAAACCTTGGCCCTGCACATGAAAGAGACAACTTAGGTTTACATAACTGCTATGAAAACAGACCCAGGGTCTAAGCAGACATTCTTTTCTTCTTTAACCTTGATAACAGTGTTTCTCAAGTTACCCCCAGAATGCAGAGATTTGAGTTACTGGAGGAAACATCTAAGCACTGTTGTGTCATTTTTCTGTGAGGTTTAGAAAAGGCTTTGTTAAAAAAAAAAATAAGTTTTAGAAGTGATACGAACCTAAAACAAAATGGAGGGATCATTTTATCAGTTTCTCAAATAACCTGCAATTAGAGGAAGATGTTGACAAGTTCATCCTCTCTGCTGACAGTTACGTTACTGGTGATTGGCTGTGGTCTGCAGAGAAACCATGTTTATGGGAGTCGTAATTGCTTCACCGATTTCTGTTCTAAACTGAAACAGTGGGTCAGAACTGCGCTGCTTCTGGGAGACAAGGTGCAGCTGATGCACAGGAACTCTACCTGCACTGAATAATAAGACTATTCTTACTAACTGGCAAAGTCTGAAAAGTTGTTGTCTTATTGCCTTTTGGCAAGTTTAGGTATCTGCCCCTACAGAACAGGATGTCATAGTGTATTGCTGAGGTTAGTGGACCCAAAAACAGATCATTTGCCTTTACAGACAGATCTTTCCACTGTTGCCTTCTTCCTTCCATGCAGCGTTTTAGGTCTTTTGGCCAGCCATGTCCTTCCCAAGACCTTTTTCTTACTAAGTTTTGCTTTTCTTCTGGCAACAGAACTTCAGAGAGATTAAAGAGGTCATGGTCCTTTAGAATTAATCAGACATTTGACAAGATGCTGCTGCCTTTCCAAATTCGTGAAAAGTTTTTAGCTTGCATGTTGTTTTAAAAATCAAATCCCTGAATACATTCTACAGCTCTTCCATTAATGAAAGACACACACACACACACAAACCCCTTCTCAAACCTTAAAGGTAAGTTTTTGTGAATTCACATTTTGATGAAGGTCACTCTGCAGTATATTCATAACTTGTATTTCTCTCCAGAAAGGCCTTCTCAAGAAAGACATGCTGGGTTTGGAAGAACGGAACACATCACTGTAGAAACCTCCTTAGAGGCAAAACAAGGGTCTTCCTGGGTTTAGAGTGTGAGAAATGGAACCACTTCTTCCATCCCTTTAACAATAAAAGTTTTCTTTAATTTCATTCTATTTATACTGGCAAAACTGAATATTGGATCTTGGACTGATTTTCCACTTTGGTCTTTACTGTGGACTCGTGGGTTGTAAGGGACTACATATGTAAGTTGTGATCCAAGTATTCTTGCAAATTCTAGTATTTCACTAGTTGCACTCTTCACCATTGTTCATGTCATATAGTGCAGTTGAGGTAATAAAATTTTGTGTTTATCGGATTATATGAAAGGTCCATCTGCTTCAACATCCAGTCTGTCATTGATTGCACTGAAAGAACATGGCAAGCCTATAGTGGTATTTCCTCTGAAAGTTTTCTCGCCCTGTCTCTGTGTTGCTCAGAAGGTTCTTGAGTTATGAGTAAGAGCTTTCTATTTATATTCAATAGCCTGCAGTGGATTCTTCTGCTAATGATCTGTGTGTGGAGTGACTCTTGCCCCAAGCTCCACGCTGATCTTTTGAGTGTTGCTATATACGATGAGTCCGTTTGCACTAGGAGTGGAGCAAGCCACGATGGCAGGTTTAGGAGAACAGAAACACTTCTTACTGAGTACCCACAGAAAACAGGGGTAAGTTTAGTCCTTAAAATTATCATTAAAAACACTGTGATTTAAACACATTTCGCATTAATTCTCTGGTACGTCTGCAATTTAATTTTACTATTTCAATGTTAAAAATACATAGTCGAATTTCATCAGCTCTGCAGCAAACTAGTTGCAAACAGAAGGATCCCACACAGGACTGAAAACTCAGGATGCTAAAGTCAATGCCTTTCTTTTTCTAATCTGTTTGTGACTTTTTGTATAAAGGGTTTTTATTTCAATGTGACCACAAACAGAATTGAAATGTAAGACTGCATATAAACATGAAAAACAGAAATGTTTTTCTTTCTGGACATAAATTCCTCTATTTACTCCAGATAAAGACAACTCCATGTTTCACTTCCTCCATGGTGATCCATCCTTACATATTGTTCTTTAATCCAAGAATAATAACATTTAAACCTTCTCACATGGAATTCAGGGACACAAACCTCTAATGGCTGTGAGATCCTTACTGAACATTTTTAATCCCTGATCAGAGGCAAATCACTAAATCACAGTAGTGACAAATGCTGATATTTTATTTTCACCCACTGGAAACTTTTAGCATTTTTTCTTTTTTTTTGCATGTTGTAAGCATCAAAACATTTTGTATACTCTGAACGCTAAAGAGTTAGAGATGCATGACCCAGCTTTGCTCTCTCTCATTCATTCTGGTGAAACAACGTTTGAAACTTCATGTGAACAAGCTTATCATCTGACCTCAATCCTTTTTTAAGAGCTAAATACAATCACTTACACCAGTCATCCAAAACACTATTCATCAATTTGCAAATAAGCAATAGCAATCAGTAACTCCTTACTGTCCTAGCCTGAGGCTAGGGAAGACTATTCCTAGGAGCAGCTAGACTATTCCTGCTTTCCATCTGCCTGCTGGGCTGTACCTCTCCCAGGAGTTATTTCCCTTCCTCAGAGGGACTGCTGGGAAGAAAATGCTACCTTGCACTGTCTCAAACTCTGACGCCTCCTCCTGTCCATCTGTGCTAGGGATCTGCAGCAACCCTGCAGAGCCCTTTTCCACAAAGTACAGCAAACAATCACAGAAGTGTCAGGTAAGGCAGGAATCCCTTTGTGGCCTAATCTGTTAATTAGAATCACTAATACTGATTAACTAACTTGGAGGGATCTAGCTCAGCAAAATTCAGTCTCCAGCTTAGATTTTATGGCAGAGATTCTCATTTATGGAATTAAAATAGTCCCACAATTCACAAAGCATCAATTCTCTCAGTCAATAAAATACAGATAAACTAAGATTATCAATGCAAATATGAAGTACCCCGTGTCTATACTGCCACCTTAAAATGTTGCATCAGAAAGGTTTTCTTATTAGCTGTTTCACCAGCAATCATTCTGGGTCATTCATATTAATGTTTTCACTTCTTTATTAGCTGATGTGTTTTACTGTAATTCAGTAGTTCCATCTGTAATTCAGTTTACTGTAATTCAGTAGAACCCAGAGTTCCATCTTGTAAGCTGTACACAAAATATAGCTCTAATCAGCACTGGTATCAAACTGCTGCTACTATTATGATGCTACATTTGCACAGGGAAGATCTCTGTTTTTATTTTCATTCTACTCCTAGATTTTAGTTTTGTTTTAGTCCTGAAATGCTTAAAAGTCTTTAGGATTTTTAAAGAACTTGAGCCCCAAAAGCTCAGTGTTAAGAGTCCCAGACATTGCCTATGTATTCACACTTAGTTTTTAGGCCTTGTATGACATGATGCTTTTGTTAAGCTGCTTGGCCTTGTCCGTACTACCTCTCCTTAACACATTCAGCAGTTTAAATTTGGGGATTTTTAAGTGTTAAAAGTTGAGAACAAATATCAAATATCATCTCTCCTCTATGAGAAGGCACAATGGTTAATCGGTCTTGATAAAGGTGATAAACGCAAGCTGCAAAACTTAGAATCAATCAAGTAAACACTCTTGTGTGCTTTAAATGGTATTTGGAAGAGTGGTTAGTAATGGATGTAACTTTTAATTATCAAAGGACAATCATGATTGTGGTCACCAGGTTATTTTCTATTTTGACCTGATCTAACATCAACTTGGCCTAATGTGAAAGCTGGATCCTATTTTGAGCAGGTGTTTGGACTATAGGACCTCTGCAAGTCCCTTCTAATCTTACTTATTGCATTATACTACCCATTTTGATTTTGTGTTAATGTGATGACATCAATTCCATTAAGGCTTTCCATGATGCAGAGTTGTCTGAACTTAAAGTTTAAGACAGAAGCGGGTATTACTGCTACAATAAAAGAGGACTCCTTTTTCTCCACTGACTCTTCCATTCTGCTAAAATATAGGGACATTTCTCTTATCTGTTCACTTTGAAGGTGATCCCATGAATGTGAGCAGAAAATCTGTGAAGAAATGAACACTGACATGAACAAGGATGACAGGGGAATCTGGCCTGAGGGATTTTTGCAATTGTAGTTCTTTTTTATCAATAAGTATGTGCAAACCAACTCCGTTTTCTACATGTGTGGCCATTATTAGTAAGTATTCATTGAATAATTTTTTCAGAGAAAATCAGATTGTAGGTGGTTAACAACTTATTCATATTGAATGCTCACTATTTGTAGCATATGAGTGGTCACTGAAATAAGAGCGGAGAGATTCTGCTGCCCAGAAGAATGCATCTGTATTTTCTCTGTTGTATAGCTAATGGTGGAAGTTAGGTATTAACAAGTAACTAAACACTTTCAGAACTAACATTATCCTGATAATTCATGTAAAATCTGAGGGAGTGTGTAACATTTTCAGGAATATTTCACCCACTGGCAACAAATAATAGCATTCTCTCAAATAATGGTGAACTGAAATCTTTGTTTGCATTTACAGAGTATTTCCTGATTACTTTTTGATTTACTTGACCAGCTCTTCAGGCGTTCCTAATAGCATTTCACAGAAAATATTATCAACAATTCTTTGTGCATTTAGGCTCAGCCCTATGAGCTCAACATCTGCAGCTCTTTATAGTAGAACTATTTAATACCGTTGTCCTCCAAAAAGATACACAGTTTATGTCATGGCTGCAATGGGTGTCTGTACTTTAATCTTCTTGTTGGGTTTATGGTTCACGTAGAATAAGTGAAGGACAAACATAAGCATGTCAGACAAGAACAGTTTATGAGAAACACAAAACCTTTAAGAACATTGCACTCACTTGAGAGGAACTTATAAAAGAAAAAAAAAATCCAGTATATAGAATACTGTTGATATAATTGCAAGCAGAAGTGTTTTAAGCACATTTAAGTGCCAGTTTCCAAGAAGATCTGTTTATATCAACATTACCCGTTCCTTTTTTTGACTGGTATTTGACTTGATTCTTCTTCACAGGTTTTGCTGCTTGCCACAGATTACACTAGGAAGGCAATGAGGTTCAAAGTTTAAAAACTTTCTCGGCTGCTTTTCTCTCCCCCTAATGTTTTGCGCACAATATGATAGTGAAGTTTGATGTTGGCTTTGTGCTTGAACCAAGAGTCTCCATGTTTTTTTTCCCCCAGGCCTTTCTTTTAGAGTCAGTTTTATTTCTTTATTTTTTTCCCCTCAGGGTAATATTTATAATTCTTTTTGTGGAGAAAATATACGAGTAGAGATGTGACTTGCTGAATACAGAAGTAAAATGGAAGGGAAACCTGTCCTTCCTCCAAAGGTTAAGGGTGAACCAAATTCTCAAACTGTGAGTGAGTCCGCGTGTCTGTGCAGGTTTTGGAGGAGAAGAGGAGAATTTCAGGGAGGGGATCAGGACTGGAGGTGGTAATGTGACTTTTTTTTCTCATGACAAAATAAGAATGCAAAAAGGATATATGCCCAGTTGCATGGAAATGCTCTTTGCTCCCACATTCTACGTATGAGAGAAAACCCATTGAAAGCTCAGATCTGTGACTCAATGGACAAATAACATGCTATGATATTTATTTTTTTTGAATGCTCAACTGCTGATGAATATGTTTGTTAATATTTTTGAGTGTATCTAAGAGCCATGTGTGTAGAATATAATCCAAGGAAACACAAAATCATTTTTTTGCAGAGCTCATTGCAGTCTGATGTGTGCACGAGGTATAAAATCCACTAAGCTATTTGCATTAATAAATAAAAAGTGTGCTTGATTTTTAATAGCTGCATGAGAAATTAAATAGCATTATCTGATCTGGAATAGCTCCTGATCTGTGACAGGTGGCATTAGTGTACAGATGCTTGAGTTCTTTTTAATATTGGTTTGGGTTTTTTTCCTGAAAGGTTGCTACGGAGATTTGGGGGAAGGGGGGGGGGGGCAGAAAGAAAATAGAAGAAAAGAGAATTGATTTATTTCCAATAAAAAAAAAATGGGAGCACAGGTGGGGAATGACTGGTTTAGTGGCAAAAGTATCAGTTTCATAGGATCTGTATCAACTTATGTGAAAATGGACCAGCTGGAGAAAGTTAAATCAGCATGAATCATACATCCAAAAGGTCACTGATCTAAAAATATACATCCCAAGAAAAAAAATAAAAAACATGTAAGCAATCTAAAATTGCCAAGTAAAAATTAAAATCCTTCTAAACAATCTAAACTTAGGACATTAATTAATTTGAAAGTAATGTGGGAAGAGGCAAAAAGCCACCCTGTGATGTCACTTTCATTATATGGAACACAGCTAAGGAGATAAAAGAAGATCATGCAGAGCCCAGGAGGAGATTAAGCCTCTTATCTCTCTGTGGGAGGGGGGAGAGCATAAATACAAGTAGTATTTTGTGTACAGAGAAGAGGCAGGAACCCTGAATGACTGAGTTTTAATGTGTACTTCTATCACTTAAGTGTACTTACACATAACAGGAGATATGGATACAAGTGCTGAGGATCATAAAGTCCTGTGGTAAAATCTCATTACAACATCAAGCACTGGCAGAAGCATGTTTGCAAAGACTAACATGCCACTTGCTGGCCAAATAAAGATTGGGCATATAGACACATGCATTGTCCCATAAGGCTTCTCCTAGCAAATATGGCTCATTTAATTTTATCAGTAAACAACCCTCTTATTCTTTTCTTAGCCATCCAGTTACAGCAGATGGGGCAGATGGGCTTGCACTAAGCTGTTGTCAATAATATGGTGCCATTAAATTCAAGGGAATAAGACTGATTTGCACTAATACCTGTAGCGGGCCCAGAATATTTACAGAAAGCTTTGGTTTTTCTCCTGCCTGCCTGGTTCTGTTTTGAAACGTCATGTGCGTGCATCTCCCTCTCTCCACCTCTCTTCTCTTTGAATCTCGTAATATCACATTGTGGGGGCACCTTTTGTGTAACATCACTTCATAATTGTGAAGTTTGTAATGGGCTTAATGCGTTCCTCTTATTTCTCAGAGTGTCCGTTTATGCTTCGTGTCAGATGGCATCCTTCTTTTCTGGTGAGTTTATTGACTTTGTTGTTTTGCTTGTGTTTATTTCTACAACTGTTTTCAAAGAGAGGTAGTAGGAAGAACTATTGCCATAAAAACCCTTTGGGGTAAGAGAGATTAAGGGACTTCGCACCGTTTTCTGAAGATGGATAAATTCCAAGTGTGTTTAATTTCCCGGGGCAGTCCTTTTCACTGCCTCATCTCCTTGACTGTGGGCTATCAACACAGTCGTAAATCCAAGATTAGACTGGTTGGTGAGTCACTGCATCAGCAAGCAGGAAGCAAAATAGAAGCAGAAGGTCAAGCAGAGGACTGTTGCATTAAAAAGAGGGAGGAAGGTGATGGGAGTATACCGTGACACTGAATGGATGAGCTGTAGGAGAGAAGAAGCTGAAAATAACATTATTTTGAGATTATCGAAGGCTCAATTTAGCAGCAACTTCAGTGAGGTTGTGGTAGACATTTACATATTTGGTGGAAACTGAGAAGATACATTCAGATAAACAAGGGTTGAGTAATACAAGGTAACACAAATATTTGCCCTGTCAATTAATCCATAAGAAAAAAACTGTGTTTTAAGAAATAAAGCCAATTACCCTAATTATGTACAAGCATATGTGTTATTGTTGCTGCATTTTGATACAGCTATCATCAGCAGGATTCCTCCCTCAAGTGACTTTCTGAGCAATGTTCCCAAACTGGCACATTTTGTTGTGGGCATTATCATGTAAAACAAATAAGAATGCTGCTTTCCTAATTGTTTACAGTATTTACTGCACAGTTTCTAAGGCATGGGAGACCAGTGTGATGTGATTGTTTTTCTATCCTATTTAGTTTTCTCAAAAATAAACACCTGAATTATTCATGTCTTCATGACACAAAATGTCTTTCCTGTACAAAGCGTAGCAATGGATCAGTCAAGATCTGCAGCATGGTAAATAATTCCTTTTTCTGCTTGTACATTAGGACTTTGATTTTTTTTTTTCAACAGTAATTTTTATAACAATTTCTCAAACTTATCTTGCACTGTAAAGTTTTTGGCCAAAGTTCTTGCTGCTTAAACCGTCTTTCTGTCTCCAAAGTGAAATTGCCTCTTCAAGTGATATAATTCTTCATCCAACAGGGACAAGAAACAACATCAGCACTTCCAGGTGAAGATGTGAGATGAAGAAAAGCGAAGGATAATCTAGTGCTTCTCTAAGAAAACTTACCAGTTCTGGCTATCAAAAAAGTTCCAGCCATGTTTGGATTGTCACTGCCAAAAGTGAGAAAGGACACTATTTCTGACCAAATAGAAGGATTCCTGGCAGCACCCAGTAATTATGAATTTATTCAGGAGAGGGAAAGGGATGTTTACCCTTCAGATACTCCGACGGACTTCAAAACATCTAGATCTGGGCTGATGTACAATATTCATGGCAAGAACCCACACTCAAGTCATGAACAGGGTAACTACAGTCAACAGTCAGTGCTAATCTCCACCTACTTCCCTTTTAGTAGTCTGATGCCACTGTGTCTCCAGTGACCTTGGCAGTCCTTTCTCTTGTCATAAACAGCTCTCACCAAGGCTCTCAGGAGTGCCTTCATGTTTGTGATGTCTCAAATTGTGGAACAGGCCCAAAGCAAATGTAACCCTTTTCAAATTTTCACCAAGATGGTTTTATTTTGTCCCCAGTTGTGTGTGCATATTTGCCTTTTTCAGAGTCCCCTACTAATCGACCTTGATTAGAAAATCAGAAGAAGCGGGGCAGCTTACATCCCCGGTGCTTGTCAAGTGTAATTAGTAGGGAGTGGGAGCACATGATACAAGGTCTGAACTTGCTTGAGTCCCAGGAGAAGCACAAAGGGTTAGTGTGTAACATGGCTAAAGAAGAGCAGAAGGCACAAGACAGAAGAATGGCGAAAGCTGTAAGAGGTCTAGGAAGTGTGTAACAGGAATTCCATGAATAAGACAAATAACTAGAAGGAAACATACACTAGTCTGTGGGAAAAAATACAGGATATGTCAGAAAACACTTCACACACATATTAGTGTAAAAAAAGTATTAATGTTCAAGTTCATAAGCTCTGAAATGTATTGCTGTTTGCACATTGTTTATCACAATTTAACTTTGTTTTCACATCATGAACTAGCTAATGAGTATGACATTCCTATTTATACATATTTGCAGGCTCTTACCATCCCCTCTACCCTGTTTATAACAGGCATTTATGAGTTACGAAAAATCCAAAGCCAAGCCAATTATGCAAACAACCAGAAATAAGCAGCACGCTGTGCAATTATGGCTGACTGTTAAAGGGATCTTTACAGGCTTGTTGAGCTCTTCTAATTGTGCCAGGCTATTCAAATCAGCAGTCATCACGGGTTTATGAAAGGCAGGTTCTCCCGCGTGACCAACTTGAACTTTTCTATGACAATGTGGATGAGGGAAAGGCTGTGGATATTGTCTACTCAGATTTTAGTAATGCCTTTGACACCATTTCTGACAGAATTCTCCTGGAGAAAGTAGCTGCTTTTGGCTTGGACAAGTTCACTGTTCTCTGGGCAAAAAAATGGATGGATGGTGGGCGTAGAGGGTGGTGATGCATGGAGTTACACCCAGTTGTTGGCTGTTCACAAGTGGTGTTCGCCAGAGCTCAGTAGTGGGACCAGTCCTGTTTAATATCTTTATCAATGACTTGGACAAAGGAATTGAGTGCCCCCTCAGTCAGTTCACAGGCGACAGACACGCAAGTTGGGCGGGAGTGTTGATCTGCTGGAGGGCAGGAGGGCTCTGCAGAGGGATTTGGAGAGGCTGGATCAATGGGCCAAGGCTAATTGTATGAGCTTCAACAAGGCCAAATGCCAGGTTCTGCCTTTGGGTCACAACAACCCCATGCAGTGCTGCAAGCTTGGAAAGTGAAGTGGCTGGAAAGCTGCCTGGTGGAAAAGGACCTGGGGATACTGGTTGACAGGCAGCTGAACATGAGCCAGCAGTGTGCCCAGGTGGCCAAGAAGTCCAATGGATCCTCGCTTGTATCAAAAATAGTGTGGCCAGCAGGACCAGGGCAGGGATCGTCCCTTTGTACTCAGCACTGGTGAGGCTGCACCTTGAATCCTCTATCCAGTTTTGGGTCCCTCACTACAAGAAAGATATTGAGGTGCTGGAGCATGGCTAGAGAAGGGCAATGAAGTTGATGAAGGATCTGGAGCACAAGTCTTATAAGGAGCGGCTGAGGGAGCTGGGGTTGTTTAGCCTGAAGAAAAGGAGGCTCAGGGGATTACCTTTTCACTCTCTGTAACTGCCTGAAAGGAGATTGCAGCCAGGTGGGGGTTGGTCTCTTCTCCCAGGTAACAAGTGACAGGACAAGAGAAAATGGCCTGAAGGTGGTCAGAGGTGGTTTAGATTGGATATTAGGAAACATTGAAACCACTGGAAGGTTAGTCAGACAATGGAATAGGCTGTTCAGGGAAGTGGTCGAAGTGTTCAAAAGGTGTGTGGATGGGGCCTTTGGGGACATGGTTTAGTGATAAACATGGTGGTGCTAAGTTAATGGTTGGCCTTGATGATCTTAGAGGTCTTTTACAACATAAAAAATGGTTCTATGGTTCTGTGACTCTAAGCCTATGAGGTCCCACATGGCCATGAAAGAGTAAATAGTGAGCAATTTCCTGCTGTCTCCTTCAGTATAAAATATAAAGCATCCAATTGAATTATTTAACTGTTCGAAGAAAACTCATTAATTCAGTTCCATAGGCAATTTTCCAAAAATTGTAGAACTTCTTACCAGAGCTTGTTATGGATACTAAAATTTTACGGAGTTTAAAAATGCAACAGCACAAATTACTGGAAATGCAATTAATCGAAGGCAATGAAATACAATGTGAAAGCCTCTGACCTAGGAATTCCTGAGGCTGGGAGGGTGTTATGGAGAAGTGCCACCACTTGCCTGGTCTCCTTTTTTTTCTTCTTCTCTCAGCATCTGTTACTGAACACTGTCAGGGAAGTATGGGGCTAGTTACTCCTTTTGTCTGGGACAGTATAGCTATTCTTCTGTCTCTATGTTCTCAGAGGCACAATGTGATGCCAGCTGAACTGGCTTATGTAATGCACTTTTGCCTCTTCTGAATTTATTTCAGATCTGCCTGTATTTCCTGTTCCACAGTCCTGGCACACCCGACCAACACTCTCTCCCCATTCTGCGCTTTCCAGCCCCAACTTCTTTAACCTTTGGTAACTATCTTGGACAGACAGAGCCAAACTTTGTGTATGAAAACAGAGGGAGGCTGTGCCTCCATATGGTTGTGAGGATACTGTGGTATGCCAGAGCAGATTGAGGCCATGGAACAGTGCTATGGGAGGGATTATAGCCACTGTACACTTCCTGGCCTTTCCTATCCCTGGTGAATTAACATCTGGGCTGAGGGTTGGAAAATAAACAATCTCCATCTATAACATGGCACATTCTTTAACACTAGCTCCCTGCTGCTCTGGTTTGCAGTGCTGATCATCACATGTCTACGAGATCTTGCCCTTGTCATGCTAATAATCAGCTTAATAATCAGCTACTACACCTTGTGTCCACCACAACTCCACTGCCTACCCTGGGAGTAGAGTCTGCAGGAGGTTTTGTGTGTGAACAGGCTCTGTGTTGCTACTTATGTCTCTAGGGCCCCATTTGTGACTGAGAGACTGAACAGAAACATGAAAAGGTATCATGAAAAACTAAACCTATATGTGAATGTCAAAGAATGCAAAAAACAGAGTGGACTAGAAGAAAGAGAATTATGAGAATTCGAACCTGAGCTCCTTGATGACATCTCATAACATGCTTCATGATGTCCCTGAGGAGCTGTGCTCAGCAGAATGGCTAGGGTCAATAGAAAGATACCATATGTTTTGCCCAAATAGACTTTTAAGGGAAGAACACTTAGCACTGGCAAAGGCAGTTCAGCAAGTATGCATCTGTCCTTTCGCTGCAACATGTCCAAATTATAATGAGCGCAAAGTTTTGCCAGAAGAACTTTCTGGTGTAGACATGACCTCAATCCTCTGCAGCAAGAAACACAGGCTAATATTTGTGCAACAGAACTATGTGTGCAAAAATCTCTCTTGCAACCGTACAGGAATGTGAAGCTGAATTAGATTAGTTAGATGGTGATCTGACTGTTCATACAATCCTAAGAACTGTGCATATGCACAAACTGTAACCCAGCTATAAGTCACGCTTTCTACCACATAATATTCTGAAATTTTGGAGGAAGTTTCATTTACTTTTTTATTTCTATCCTAATTTTCCTCCTCAAGAAAGGGATAGTTTTTCTCTGCCTTCAGTAATAACAAACTGATCATTTAATAAAAAGGTATCACATGTTCACACTGCTTTTAGTATTTATGATAAAAAGCTAGATACTATTTCATTGTGCAGTTTATTATGAAGATTTCTGTTTTTCAAGGAATGGTGTAGTTACAAACATAATTTCCTCCTTTTTGTGCGAGAAGAACTGTATTCTGCATTCATTCCGTTGGGCAGCAGTTTCCCATGAGTCATAGGTGCTGCCTCATGCACATGGTACGAAGCCTTTTTATCTGATTAAATAAGATTAAAGTGGAAAACCTTTTAATCAACATGAGCAGTAAATTTAAATGGAGAAAGTACTTTGTGATCAGCAGAGATATCATGTCCCCCCCCTCCTGTGATTAGAAGAAGTGACACGTCTTTGCCACTAGCTGACTTGTGTGTGTCACTTGTGTTGCCAGCAGCAATAGTTTCATGTGCTGATCCTAATGAGTCGCGACATGTATTGTTAATTGTTCTGACATGAATTTTTCTTTTGCACAGACGTTGGGTGCAGCATTAATAAAGTACCAGCCAAATACATTACTGTATCACTGTTTTCAAGGAAAGTTGCTCCATAGAAAATATATTGAAAAGCAGCTTCATATTAGGAATGTAGTTTCAGCTCTATATTAGGATGAGCATCTCATCAAAATTATTTTGGTGTAGCTTTGGAATGTGCAATAGGGTAACATACACGGAAATGACACACTGAAAATCAATTTATGAAAACAGAGGACTGGTATCAGAGTGATATAAATGCATACCAGACAAATGACTTTGTTTTTTATTACACAAAGCTAGAGATTAGGTCAAAATAGTGAAGACATGCATTTTAGAAAATGAGGGAGCAGTTTAAGCAGGCAGTAGGAGGCCTTCAGTCTGCTGGTGTCTGATCAAACAATTTTAATCAGAAACCCATCTCCTTTGGCATGTAGAATTGAAATTCCACTTCAAAAAATACAGAAAAAATATAATCAGTAAGGCTCTTTAGGGAATGGTATATAAAATGATGGCTTTCCATTTTCCCATCAAAAGGAACATATAATGTCTTAAGATAATATTGGCTCTTACTTTCTTTCTGCCGTCTTAGAGTGGTGCTCGGAGGTGGTTTTCCTGACTAGAAGAACTTTCTCTTGAAATTCAGAAGCCACTGTTTCTATTATGCTTTCAGTATTCCTGCTTGATAGCCATACAAGATATGGCTGTCCTGGCTAGCTAAAAGAATGGAAAACAAGGACATTTTTCTTTTATGTAGAGCTGTAACATCAGAGAATACCCTCTCCAGCACATACTACTACCCTGTGGGTAGGCAGTGTACATCTCTGAAGAAAAATAAAGGAATTCAAAGTGTTACAATACTTATTAAAATTACATTTTGCAAACCATAGGTTTTTTTTTTATTATTTTTATTTTTTTTTGTTTTGTTTTGTTTTTAAACCCATACCCTCTGCTTTCTTTCTGTAGACCTAGATATAATTGACCTGGATTTCAGCTTCGGGTTACATGTGAATGCACAAAAAAAATAGTCTGGCTTTATTCAACTACCATTTTGCTATAATTGCTGCTGTTTTTTACACTTGCTTTACATTGACTTCTGTCCTTTAAATGTTTCCTCTTGCTGTCCTGTGCAATAATATGGAATTACAGCCTCACAGAAAACACTGAATAAGGAAAGATGCTATGACTATAAATCCCAACATTCAGATTTCTGCACAGATGGATATCTGGCTTTGAATACCTTATTTAGACCCAGGATGCTGAGATGCTATTCATGTCATGGACAGCTAATGCATGAATAATAGATTCAAAATAATAGTATAAATAACTCCCCTTCCCAAGCAGAGATAAAGATAAACACAAACCACAGCTGGAATATGCCTGAGTAAAATCTCTTTTCTAAATCCTTTTAGAAATCCTGTAAATACACCAGCTATTTGCAAGACATGCTTTCTTAGAGATTCATGAGTTTTTAAGTCAACTCTTGGTATCACTTGGAAACAAAGAGGTATTCCTTTTTTCTTCTTCTCCATTGCATACTGTAGTTCATAATCTTTTAGAGAAACACAGCAAATATCATCAGGAGTGAAATTAACACTAGGCACAACTAATCTAAAACATGCAGGAACATTCTGTTGTTCCCTGCTATAATTATTGGTGTTTTTATTCTCCCTTAAACATTTTTACATCAAATTAGTGGAAACACGAAACACCAGTTTGCATTTAATCTAGCAGTTTGCTCATGGTACTCGAGGCTATAACTTACAGTAGCAGTTGAGTCATTTAGGAAATATCAATTTGATAATGGAAGAAAACCTGGGGGTTTTTTTAAATTTTTGGGGCCAGCTTCATTTGGAGGATATGGAGGAAGAGGGGAGAGCCCCAAAGCAGCATAACCAGGAGATGACTAGGCCAGTCAGCTGAGGAATAACACAGTCTCAAACCACTCCTCTGCCTGACACAAAAAATTGGAACTTCATAGAATTTCATAAGAACATGAACTAAGTCTAAGGACTAGAATACACTCTTGTCAAAATTTGAACCTAGATGTGAGGAAGTGTATTAGTGAATTTTTTTACTAGACCAATAGACTTCCAAAACATGCTTTGAGACTGACAGAACAGGAATTTTGACATAGATTTTGTTTCCACTAGCTTTGTTGTTTCCTTTTGTTTGGCTTTGTTTGGCTTTTGTCTTGCTTAGTTTTGCTTTGTTTTGCTTTGTTTGTCTTTAAAGAAAGCCTTTAGCTTGTTTAAAATGTAAGTAATATGTCTTGGCTTGACTTTTGTCTTCGTTGCTATTAGGTTTATAGCATTAGACAAAATGAATTAGATTATTGCTCACAGCTCTGTACCTCTTTATAAAGGTCAGTGTTTAGCTATTGAAAATGTTGGAAAGAAGATACATGTGGCATTTGGTGCTATTGATCTGTTTATAATGTATTGTAGTGGCCTCCAGAACTTTAATTTCCTTACTAGCCCACTTTCAGGGCTGCTGTCAAGGTGGGAAAGAATGTTTTATGTCTTTCATGACTTTCTCTTTCCTTCCCTTCTTCCTGCATTTCAACATTTCACAAAGTCTCTTTCTCTTTGGACTCAGGTTTTCTGTATTCAGGGGAGTAGTTAGTTACTCTGTAGCCCTTTTCATGTCATCTCTTGTGCCTCAAAGAATTTAGCACCATATCAAATACATTATTATCCAGTACACACTTACTGTGAAGAGATGAGATGCTGAAAATAATGTAAAAATTAAATATTCATTGACTTAAAGGTTAATTTGACTAGGAGTGCATGTGTGTAGGAGGAGTATGCTTGCAAGCTCTATAGTAAGTACGTTTTCAAATTATATAAGTGGCAGGCTGATTTCAGAGCTATAACATTTCATCTGACCAATAATGGAAATGGAAAAGAATCTATGAAAAAAATTTCTTGCAAATATACTGTCTCACTTATGCTAATGGAGCAAATCTGTACAATCCATGGAGCAAATCCATAACAATGGAGTTAATCCGTATTTAGATAATATATCTGGGATCAGGGTGAGGGTTCTACTGATTTGGTCCTTAGCACCTACACTTGGTGTTCCTAAATACCTGGGATAAAAAGATGAATTTTTGGTTGTTTAACTTCCATGGTAAAACTGAGAGTGAGCATTCAAAAATTATTCATATTACCTCCCATTTGGAATTTACTCTGTGGAGTAGAAAGGTGCTTTTGTAGGAAATGTAAAACAATATTCTGAACGTGAATTAAAAAGAAAAACTTCTTGGAGTTTTGCAATACATGGCGACTCCAGATGCAGGAATGGGAGTGAAAAGCAGAAACACAATAGCATGTGTTGACAGATGGATAAAAAGAGAAGTGGCTTCCAAGGCAAAAAAATCTAAAAGCCCTGAGATCCAAGAGGATTGAGTAAGCCTTTAAATATTGGTCTCAATTCCACTGGAGACCCTAGCGAGTTAGAAATTAGGATACAGTTAGTAGTTTTCACAGCCTGTTCTTGGGTTTGTGGGCAATCTGTAATTGTTTTTAATTATATCATTACTATTGGTCTAAGGCAGTTGGAATTTTTTTCCATTCCTCTGCACTATCCTGTAGCATATTTACAAAATGTAGTCAGAAAGGAGATTAAAAGTAGATCTTATAATGATGAAATGTAATGGTTGTTTTCAGTATGGAGCTCCCCCTTTCGTTTATCATTCTGCCTGCCTAGGACAGAATTTGATTTGTTTTAAAAGGCCATTGCATTTTATAGGCCATGTGATCTTGTGTTCATCTCACAGTCGTGTATTTTCACCACTGACACATCTGACACACAGCACACTCATCACTAGCAGCCACTGCTTACTTTAAAATATTGTTTTCCTAGTATGTGTACAGTGTTGGCTCCCCTTCTCTCCAGAGATTACTGAAGGCTGTTGAATACCTTCTTTGTACATTGCCTGGTTTTGTGGTGCTTGGGTTAATTAGTGGCTGATGTTCTTTCACTACATAGTTCTCTCATATTTTCCATTTGGAGTGTCCCTATACATGCTTCTGAGGTGTCCTTTAAAGAAACTGAAAGAAACCTCACCCAAACAAACAAACAAAAAAATCTGAGCAAAAATTCAGCTGTTTGAAAACTATTTCTCACTCATCATGTAAGTTCAGTCTTTCTATTATGTTCCCTCTAAAATAAACATTTGAGTTGACCTTAATGAAATCTCATCTAAAGTTTCTGCCAAACTATTAACAGTGATGTTTTCTTCTGCCTTCGTCTCAGTGTCTGAATCTGTTTTCTTGTATGCAGATGCATACCTGTACCTTTATCTCTATGTATTAACTGAATATGCAGGGCATTTTTTTACAAGTAACTATTTAACAAGAATTTAGGTAGTAGAAAGGAATTAAAATTGTAATTAACTTAAATAATTTAAATTAAATGAAAATTAACATGAAGAGCAAATAAGCTTCACTTGAACTGGAGAAGAACTCTACGTGCCTTCATTTGCCTCAGTTGTATTCCTCTCAGGATAAAGTACAATGATATGACTTTTCCCCATTCCTTTTAACTCTTGTTTTACTATTCAGTGCAGGAAAGCCTAGTGTTAATTTCAGGACCTGATGTTCCTAGTCTGGAAAAAAAACATGAAGTAAGCTGAGGATAACAGAGAAATTAATACTATTCTGAAGGGCAAAAGCCAAGAGAATTATCAATGTTTTAAGGAGGCGTTTTATGATAGGATAGGGGGTTATGGGTTTAAACTGAAGGACTGTAGGTTTAGATCAGATATAAGGATGTAATCCTTCACTGTGAGGGTGGGAGGCACGGGAACAGGTTGCCAAGAGAGCTTGTGACGGCCCCATCCCTAAAAGTCTTTAAGGCCGGGTTGAATGGGGCTCTGAGCAACTTGGGGGCTGTGTGGAGTTGGACATGCTATCACACTGAAGCTGCTGCAGTGTTTCCTGTTGCAGAACTGAGGCAAGTGTTGCTGGCAGCCATACTTTTGCATGTGCATCATTTATCTCAGTGCCCTGGCACAGCCAGGAGGTAGTTAATTCTCACTTCATACGAAGTCCAAGTTACGTCTAGAATTAATATACAAACCTGATAGAATATGAATGGATTTATCACTTGCACTTTGAATTCATACTCAACACTTAGGTTGTGAACAGAATATTTGCATGAAACTTTTAAAAGAGCAAAGGAGATGGAGGAAACACATCTGCTTTTGCTGCTTTTGGACAGAGGTACAGCAATTGATTGTGAAGAAAGGTTAAAACTGACACAAATAAGGGCAACATAAATGGTGCTGGGTTTGCTCAGAAGGAGTATTAGTAAGTGAAATACAGAGATTAAATGATGCCCAAGCAAACAAGAGGACAATAGGTCATGCTTTTAATGTTGGGTAACAGTGAAGAGAAAATGAGAGATCATTGTATTTTTAGCATCTGGTACTTCTGTATTTTATTTGAATTTTCTAATATAACTTTCCAAGCGTCACTTGAAAACACAGTGTATCTGCCTCTTCGCTGCTTTGAATCTCTTGCCCATGCTATTTAAAAAGGTACGTTACCTTCCTTTGTCATTGTGGTTTATTGTGAGACAACCAGTCCATGATAAATCCTCTTGCCCTGCTGCAATATCTGCAGCCAAATACTCTGTTGCCTATGTTCTGCTGAATGAAGAGGTAAAAAAAATGTTAGGCCTATTTCTTCCACTGCCAATTATCTCAATATCAATTTAAAGCAGATTTCTTTGTCTGCATTATAAAATATTATTGTAGAGAAGAACATTGGTATTGCACTGAAAGCTTAAAGGTTTTGGGTTTTTTTAAGTGGTGGAATAGAATGGAGGAATGATCTTTACCCCTGAGATGGAGATTAGGACTTAATAGTTCTATTTAGAGTAAACAATGGTCCTAAAAGTGATATGCATTAATGGACATACCCTACCTCCTCAAATTTCTCATGACAGGATAACAGATCCACACCAAAACTGGTTTTCATGTGCCTTTTTTCTCATTACAGTATTATTGATGGTAGTATGACCTTGTTAGCCTGTAATTAAAACACATTTCCTGTGTGCAAGTTTCAAAAACTGTTTTCCATACCTGCAGTGAACACTCTTTAGAAGTCATATGAAAGGACAGTTTTAGATTGATTCCAAGTTAACATGCAAAACACCTTGTGATGTGAGGCTGAATAATCCAAAAAAAACCCCCAAACCCACCACAACTCTCTTCAACACCCACAAGAACAGAAAAGAAGAAACTTCATCAAGTATTTTGTGTTTATATTTGGCTTTTCAAAACTGATCCAGCCATGCTTTCCCAGACATACCAACAAACATCTGAAGAGATTTTCTTCCTAAAGGGTGTACAGTTTATGCTGTGTGAAACCTTTGACATGCATTGAGCACTTTTGCTCATTATTTTCTATTACATGTCCTTTTTGTGTTGGAATTTTAGTTGAAATTGCCTGGTTTATCAGCAGGGTATAGTATATGAAACTGAACAAAAAAGGATTTCTGTTCTTTTAGAAAGGGAAATAATGTAGAATATAGTCTGTATTATGCATTTGCTTTGATTAGACACCAGAGATGTTCATGTACATTTTCAAAGCTAGAAAGATGAATTTTCAAGGTAAATGTATCCTAAATGGCATTAAAAAGAGTGATGGCACCAGTGGTCAGCGAGGATACAGAAGAAATGGATGGAAAGGTTTTCAATGAGAAGGACAAAAAAAGGCCTTTTTTTTTTTTTTTTTTTTTTCATAAGCCTAAGTGAGAGAAATTCTGTTCTCATAAGAAGAAGGAAAACTAAAGCAGAGACTTTTTTTCTGGCAAATATCTTTTTAAATTTGTAGTCTGGATAAAGAAATATGCCTTCTAAGACGTAATTAATATCTTTTATTAACATCATGTCTCAGAACAAGACAGTAATTTTGTTTGAAATTCTCTGCCAGTAGCTAAATTAGCATGATTGAAGTGGGAAAGGTGAAAGCCATAATTTTCACTCTTTATTCAGGTAGTCATTTAAATTATAGAAAAGTGATAGAGGGACTTACATTTTCCTCTGTCACAAAATAATCATATGTCAGGAAAGCATGAAAAACTTGGAAAGAAATGCCTGTGAATTAACAATCTGGAGTTCTTTCCCTGAAGATAAAAAGTATTAGATATATTCTATAGGCTACTACTGGCACAGACTAATAAATATTGGCAAAAGGTGGTAAAAATTCCAGCCCTTCATATCTTTTTTATTTTCAGTGATGAAATTGTCTTTAAAAGCCTTTCTGAATTACAGTGCAAAGACAAACTTTCTAACTATCTAAAAAAGGGAAATCTACAACCCCCACATTTCTTTAAAAATTATGAACTTCTATTTCAATAAATTGGAAATTAAATTGGGTGTGGAATTCCAAAGTTTAGGGCTTGCTATATCCCATTGGACTGATTTATTTATTTACTTTTGGTTTGCAGAAATGCTCTTTTAAGATCTTTATGAAGTGCTTAGAAAAAGAAAATTCAAATGAAAACTAAAATTACAAAACCAGGAATAGATAAGGATGAAAAATTTGGAAAATATTATTGCTGGGTTTTACAGAGTTGAGTCATAGAATTTTTTAGACATAGAATTAGAATTAGTTTAGACATAGAATTTTTTTGTACAACAACTTTGTATCATACATAAAATCAGTGAGAGTTTACCTAAAGCTTTAAAACCCTGAAGAATTTCATGAAACTATTATATCTTGTTGATTTTTAAAGCATTAATGTTTTCCTGTCTCTTGTAATAAATAAATAATAATAAAACCCAAAAGCACCTGCAAAAATCAATGAAGGTGAATTTCCTTCTGATTAAGTTGCTTGTTTGTGGTTGTGTCAAAAATTCACGTTTACAGTAGATTAAACAATATGGTGAAATTGTCCTAGTTTTACTTTCTCCCCATGGGCAGTGTTACAATTCTACCCCTGCTTCTGTACACAAGAAATCAATTTTGGTACCAAGTAAGAGAAAGACAGGACTGTTCAAGAAATCTTTCACAACCTCTGCAAGTGTACAGCATGACATGGGATTACCATTATCCTCACTTTGTTTTACATAGATAATAATTTCACAGTTGTCAGAGCAGTATTAAGGTGATTTAAAAAGCCATTTTAAATGAACAATAATAATAGCAGTTTTATACAATAATAGCAATCTCTATTAAGGTTTGGCTGATATGATATGAATTTAGTGCTATCAGATGTACACTGAGTTTGAAAATACTGTATGGAGTTCAGACTTTGTCTCTAGTTAAGGATTCTGGACACAAGACAGAAACAAAGAGAGTGAGGCTGAGAAATAATTTCTGCTTATTCTTTCTGCAGTGGGATTATGGTCAAAAAGAGGTGTGGAAAAGCTGAGCCTCAGGCAGATCTTGGGGCCTTATCCAGACTGCAAGTCCAGGCCTTCCAAGGTAGTGGCACTAGTGATAATGAAGCATCTGTGTTCAAAGATGGCTTGAAATCTACAGTAAAGCAAACTTACAGCACAATGTTATAGAATATAAAAACTTTCACTTTCTCAGTAATGTCTGGAATATGCTTGCTACTTTGCCAGCTACAGGGAAAACTATCAAACAATGATTATAACAGTAAAACTGAAGAGACTGTTGGATTCCATGTCAGTGTATCTTTATCTACGTATGATTTTGTATTGAGTATAATATTATTATTGTTGTTGTAATTATTATTATTACCATCATCAGGCTTTTTTTCCCCATCAGGAGTAATGTTAATTCCGAATAGTAAAAAATTCCTCTTAGATAAAGGTACAAATTGAATGCTGTAGGAGATCAGTAAGAAGCAAAAGTCATCCCTTAACTGATACAGTGGGAAAGAGGAGAGAGAAAGGACCATGAGAATAAGATATGTGGTGTGGGGGGGTGAATCGTGCTTTGCATTCTGAGAAGACTATCCTCTTTCTTTGTGGAAAGAATAGACCTGTAGTAAAAGCCACACCATCAAACTCCAATTAAGACTGAGTCTTTTACAAAGAAAGTAGGAGGAAGAAGATATAGCCACAATAAAAACTAAATGATTTTGAGGATACCTAGCAGCAGTCTGTTTTTTTCTTGGTGCTTCCTCAGAAAGGAGGACAATTCTGTGCACTAGGAGTCTGGTAAGCAAACAGAAAATGATATTGCTAGCAAGAAACAGATCAGAGATGATGAACCGTTTCGATGTCATGTGCCATTACGAAAGAAAGGATAATATGATGTAATCAAAGCCATGACAGACAGAAAGGAAGAGAGCAAATGTCTTATATTTCTGATTCTGGGATTTAAAAATGCTGAAATAAGGAAAATGTACTGGATGTAACAGGTAGAATTTTTTGATAATATGCTGGTTTTACTTCAAGTTGTGAATTTTTCAAAATGGATTTTTTTTCCCACTGAAACCATACAGACTGATTTTCTACTCACAATAATACCTAATTGCATCACTAGGGAATTCCAAAATCTACTGTCACCCTTTCAACCATCTCAGAATAGAGCTCCTAACATGTCCAGCAGCCTCAACAGTGAGCTCATTGTTTCTCATTCTGCTGCTGCAGGCTCTGCTGTAATTAACTGGGTGGGCCACAGCACACAGATTCACCTGGATTGAGACAGCTGTAATTCAGCTACCAGTGCTGGGAACAGAGCCAGCGTGGGGTTTGAAGGGAGCCCACCAGACACTCTGTGGACCTCTCCATCTAACTAAAACCAGGTTACATGGGCTATGCATGTGCTAGTAACTAGAACAAGCCGTGCCTGTGTGCTGGCCCCAGGGCCAAGTGTCACAACATAGCTCACGTCTGCACAGCCACATTCTCCTAATTTCCCAAAATAGAGAGGCCCGGACTTCAGTGCCAACTGGAGCCATTGCTGACCTTTGCTGTCCCCAGCCTATTCCCTGGGAGGCACTAATTGGCATTGGCTACACCTGGGCTCGTGGGTATGACCACAGCTGGAGCCTACTGGGCAATCAGTCGCCAGCACTGGGGTCCACGGCCTCATCGTCACTAAGTACTGTCTGTACTCATGGCCATGCACGATAGGACCCAAACGAGATCGACTAAAGCTGTCCTAGGTGTGCTGCACCCAAGCTTTCCTCGGAGGCCAAATCGGGGTACAGCCTAGAGCATGAGCAAGAAACTAGCTGAGGTGAAAATAGCATTCACATTGGATCCTGGCTGTAAACAATATAAAACCAGGTTTTGCACTTCTCTGTCCTGCTTTGTTTGTTATACAGGAAGGGAAAGTCTAAATCATTTCTCTGTGTTTATGAATTCCCGATGTGCATTAACATTCAGTGCAATAAACTGGAAAATGCCAAGTACTGTTTTAAAGCTTCTTTTTCCAGAAACGCAGCACCTCATATTCTTTTCCTCGCGGGCTCTATAGCCATAGAAAGAATAATGAAGATTACACGATCCATAATGTACTTAATTTAGAATTATTTTGCAAGCTTTTGCAAGTAGATGTCTAAAATCTTATAATTTTAAAGAGAGTTATTTCAGTTTTTTACTTTGGGGTAAAAGAAAGTGTCTTCATATTAAGAGAATGTTTTCTCTAGGGTTTTTTTTCCTACAAGTTAATGGTAACATGCAACGTTTTTAGTTTCTTGGAGCTTTAGAAGAGCAACCTTTTTTATTTCTAGAGGTTTATAAAAGGATCTGATTCATTCCACAGAAATTGATGATTTGATACAAATAATAGCATCACTGAGAATCATTACACTGCCTACATGGGAACAGACTAGAGTTTATACTAAAAATCCCCTAGAACCCAAAGATAAACAGGTTTGGATGTGGTGACCAGTACCTTGACAACAGTGAGTGGACACTGAGTAGGAAGAATGTAGAAGGAGGGCAGTTGAATGCCACCAATTCTTTGAAGCTGAGAAGCTGATAAGGAAAAAACCCTGGCATTTATCCTTAGGATCTCTTTGGATACAGGCAATCACCATTCTCAGAGGAGTGGAACAAATTCACACACTACAGTGTTTGCTATGATTAGGGCTGGAAATACCACGTTCAGAAATATTACGATTTGAGGAGACAGTGGTTACTAAAACTATAGCTTCCCAGGTAGGGGTAGGAACAGTGCTCCAGCCGAACCGAAATTATATTGTATCATGGCATCAAGGAGCCAGTGGGCTTTGATTTTCTATATATAGTATTAAGACTCTAGTTGGAGGGAGTGAACTAGTGGCCAAAGCATCAGGCACATCCTCCCTTATTCCCTGTTACCCAGGTTATATGCTGTCCTGTTTTCTAGTTCCTTTTTACATCCATGCTGCCAAACCCTCCTGCTGAGGTTACGCCCACCCAAGCACATTTGGTGCAGTCAGTGCAGTTTCTCAGGCTTGACAGCAGGGTAACTGAGTCAGTCTGGATTATCTCAAAAATAACATGACAGAGTCAAGGAAAAGCAAAAGCTCAGAAATGCTGCTGTTGTTTTCTAGGAGAAGAGGCAGCAATAGTTTGTTGTTCTTCTAATAACGTAGGGCAACCTCCTCCACCAGTCCTCTGCTGTCTTTACTTCTGTATTATTCGAATAGCTAAGATTTAGGATAGAGATAGATAGTGAATTTGGATACTCTCACCCAATGTGGGTTTTGTCCACCAGTATGACTTAAAAAAACATTGACAAGTTTTAATTTCTATATACTACCTAGTGCTTTGCAGAACGTGAAGCCTCACACACCGAGGCATCCAGAGATATGAACTGCCACTCTATACGTGTGAACTGGTAGGCTTTTCTCTTTCAAGGTATTGGGAAGGATTACATCCCAAGAACACAAATTGTTGAGAACTGCAAAGTGTTTCTGAAGCATCAGAGCAATTTTGCATTGTTTCTGCTAATGGCACAACCCAGTGTCCACTGGAGTGGGAGAGAGAAGCATGCGAAGCAGAGATACTCAGGGCCAAGCCCCAAATATGATCACATCGTAGTCTGATTTATCATGTTCAGCAAAAACATCCATTTTCCACATTTAGCAGCACTGTCTAACCAGTATACAGGGCCCAGAGAACTATTTGCATTACGTCAACCACAACTGCTAAAAACCTTTGGAAATGTACTGCAGTGCTTTTCCCTAAAGCCAGTAAACCCTTGAGAACAGCTGACCCAGGTATCAAAGATAATTTGAGTGTGTCACTCACATACTAGTCTACACAGGTATGCCAGAAAGCAAACACCTTTGAAGGTTTTCAGTTTGGAGCAATTTAAAAATACCCGGTGCCTGGATATATTTATATAACACTGCCTAAACTACATTGAAATTCAAAAAACAACAAAAGTGTGTGGGAAAAAAATGAGCTACCTATGAATAAAGGATAGAATTATCTAAAGGACTCAGGTCAATCTAATCTTTTAAGTTAAGGTTAAAATGCTGACGCTTGCCATAATAGGGCAGCTGTGCCAAGAAAGCAGGAACAAATCTGATATGTATGATAGCCACTTACAAGTGTATTAAGAATGTATGTGTAATACGAAGTGATGAGAATGTATGTTTTAAAAAAAAATTATCCTTGCAAAATTATGTTTAAAAGAATTATGCTTGTGAAATTTGCAGGCTCTCCAAACACACTGTGCTCCAAAACCATATGAACAGTAAATAATTTAAAGGACAAACCCCATACATTATCAATAGTTTGAGCCAAAAAAAAAAAATTCCTTCTTACTCCTTTTCTCATAGTCAGAGACACAGCTGTTGAAAATGCCCTCCTATTTAAAAAAAATAAATTAAAAAAGAGGTAAAATAGCTCAGATATCTAAAATGTATCTTTTTCATATTTGCCAAGCCTATCAACAGAACCGCCTGTAGATACCATCACTGCTGACTGAGACACGTATCCTTATTGCAGGAAATTTCTGTAAAAAATGATTATGAGGGTATTAAGCATGTATAGGTTATATATAGCTGTTCAAACACTTTAGCTACCAACTTCACTATAAATCCTGCTTCAGGCACTTCCACACTGCATTAATATTACAATATAAACTTGGAAACTTCTTTTTAATGAACCAACTAGCTTTCTTGAAACCAAAAAAAATCCCTGTAGGCTTATGTGTCTTCTTAATATATAACTTCCCAGTTTCATGGTAAAAAAATATCACTGTGATGGTTTGCTGCTGAGTGGTCACATTATTACTGAACTGAAGAAAGTAACCCTTCAAAATACAATAATTATGCCTGAGAACACCAGGAACAACACATGGAGGGTCAGGGGACCCAAGGCTTAGTGCTGTGAGATTGGGACATGACCAAGCCACGAGACAGCCTCTATGTGCTCCCATTTTCCAAATTCTTGCCTTCTCACAAATAGTGTTATAGTTACTGAGTCTTAACATTATAATTTGAAATGGGTTTATTCCCACTTTCACTGATGACCCAGTAAGAATGACTTGAAAAGTGATTTACTTGGACCAAATAATTCCCTGAATAGTCCGTGGGAATGATTTATACTAAAAAAACATCTTAGTGAAAGCCCTAACTAGATCAGCAATCCTTTCTGAACTCTGGGAGGATTTGAAATTTTATCCAACCCTCTGAACTGAGTGCCTGTTATGAAGCTGTATCTTCCTGCTCAAGGAAATTATGTTTATTTCACATTATTACATTCAGCAAACCCACTAAGTACAGTTTGCACATTTTCAAAAAAGGACACAGATCTTTTGGTATCATCAATATTCTTCGAAATACAACAGAATACAGACAACAAGGGGAACCAGAGGTGACTGTTGCAATTCAGACTGTACCTCATCCTCTCTGCAAGGGCGCCAACAGTGGAATTACAAATGCGCTCAAAGGACTTTGAAGCATGAGCCTCATTAACATTTTTTATTTTGTTGTGGTGAAAATGTAACCCCATACTTAGAAAGCTAGCCATTAATCCTTCAGTTTTAGCACTTCTCCAGCGCAAGCACCATCCAGGCCTGTGAGCAATCTGAGGCAAGAGTCATTGTCCATGTGTTGGTGCCCTTACGGTAGTTCTTAGAAGCCACTTCACAGCACTCTACAACACTATGCAGTAGTACAGGACCAGAATAAGTGCTGGACACCTCATCCATCACTCATCAGATGACTACAGCCGTTGTTGAAAATGCCAACAAGTCAATGAAAACATTATGATTTAGAGATTGCACCCAAGCGGCTTCTAATTCTGTACTCTGTCTGGATTGTATTAGGCAGAATTCAGTAAGTCTCTGTTTCAAGAATACGCTCGAATCCTAAATTAATTGTCAATGCACTTTTCTAATCCATAATAAAGTAAACAGGAAGCTTTAACAAGTACTGAAAAACAAAAACATTCCTAGGAAATCAACAGAAACTGCGAGAATTTTTTACTGATGAAGTTTAAAGAATTATTAGTGTCCAGAACATGGAGCTGTTCTCTGAAACACTTAATAGGATAAACCACTGTCAAACAATTACACAGTACTCTCAGCACTGAGAAACATATATGGTATTTTCAGGTAGCTAGTTAGTGTAGGAGAGCAAATGAGCAATAAACCACAGAAGACAACCAGTTCATCTGCAAGAATACAGAAAGATAAATAGCCTTTACAGAAGATTGTTTGTGAGTCTTTAAAGCCTAGCATGTTAAACATCATTTGGTGTCATCAGATAAAACTCCTTTCCAAAGCAATGATAACTATTGTAAGCCGTTCTTATTTGCAGTAAAAAAAAAGGAATTCACAATGGCATTTCAGGCTCTTTTCCCTCATGCTACTCCTTCTCTAGTCAGTTTATCTCACCATATTTTCTCCAAGACATTTCAGATACTATTTATTCAGTTTTGGTTTGGTTTTCTTTTGTTTTTTAATTAGTTATAGGTGGTTTAAATTCTGGAAATGCTGAAGGCCACTGGGAGAAAGTTAAAAAAATTACTACAGTTTTCAGGTTATGAAGTACTTCAAAACCATTGTCATTTTTGCTCTGACTTTTGAAGCTCTTCTATAGTTTCTGCTACAGATAAACTGTGTTTCTGAAGCCCAGCTCAAGACCCAGGGTCAGTGTGCATTAAAAGGTCTCTGTGACAGTGGTGGGCTGGCCCAGCTAGCAGCCGAGCACCCACTCAGCTGTTTATTCACTCTGTCCTGCCCAGCAGGATGAGAGAGAAACTAGAGAGAACACGGATTGGAAAACTTAATGGGTCAGAACAAAGACAGACCACTCACCAAGTACAGCTGTGTGAAAACAAGACTGGATTTGAAGGATTTAATATTTAATTATTGTTTTGGTAATGGAAAACAAACAAACAAAAGACAAACATCTAAAACACCTATCCTTCCTCTCTCTCAGGCTTAATTTTGGACTCCTCACTTGTCATCACTGCAGGTTACACTCAGTCCCTTCAGGGAGGTAATGAGCAGCACAGAGGATTGTGGTCACAGGTGTAGATGTTTCTCGCTGCAGCTCCTTCCTTCCTTTTCCTGTGCTCCAGTGTGAGTCCTCAGCAGACTGCAGTCCCACTGCAGGTGGTGTGCCTGCCCTGCCATGGAGTGTCTGCTCCTCTAGCTTTGGTATCCTCTCAGTTGTTTCTCATTATTTTTGTTCATTCCTCTTTTCATTGCTCCTTCATTCCCTCCTCTGATCCCTCCCCCGTCAGTACTTTCTACTCTTAAGTGTGTTTTTGCAGAAGTGCCACTGATTTGGTTGATGGGCTCTGCTATGCCCTGTGGTGGCTCTGTTGCAGAGCCATCTGGAACTGGCTGTGTCCAGCCCTGACCTTCTTCCACAGACGGAAGCTCCTCTTCTGAAAAAACCTTGCCACCTATGCCCAACACAACCAGGGGAGTTTTAATTCAATGCCAAGGCACAGGGAAGAATGTAATTCTCTTTTTCTTAATGATATATTCCCCGACCAACATTTGTGTAGGTGTCACCTCACCTCGAAACTGTAAAACTTTTGACAGGAAAATTTGATGACTGTACCTAGTAGAGCTACCAGGCACTTTTGGCCTCCAAGCTCCAAAAGTAAAACATGCAATTTTGAGTGGAGGTACTCCTGGGTCCAGACAGGTGGCTTTCACACCAGTAAGGCTCCAGGAGGTGAAATAGCTCACAGATAAAATGTGTTAAATGCTGTGCTCAAGAACAAATACGTCTTCCTCTTATCTAAAAGCAAACAGTTTATCCAAACTCTAAAGGGAACCTAAGTTTTATACTGTCTGTGATTTGATGGAAAGTTTCAAGATCGCTCTTTCTGTGTGGCATCAATCAGGTCAGCTAACTTTGAAATAAAGAGTTGTAAGTCTGTTTTCTGGGCAAAAATCTGGCAGAAGTCCCGGAAGCTCTGTAGCACACAAGGAATACTAGACAAATTTGGAGAAAAAAAATGGAGAATTGGGGAAACAGGGGTATTACTCCTGCACACTACTTATTCATCACTGAATGATTCGAATTGTCTTCCTTTCTGTTTTAGTTAAGCACAGAATTGATTTATGAGAATGAAGTAGGCTTCTACAAATATTTTTCAAATTATCTATATTCTTGAAAAAACAGTTGACTTCAGAGGATGAAAATAGCAACAGAAAATGCAACAGCCTTGACATGTTCAAGCACCGATGAAAGTTACGTATCCACTGTGTTACAAGATCCTACGGCTGCCCTTTTACATGTAAACCATTTGCAGTGCTGAACTAAAGGGATGGAAATTTTAATAATAATAATGTAATTGCCCTTTGAGTAATTGCGCATATTGTATCGAATTCAAAAGCTTTGACTTTGACTTACAGCAGCATTAGAAAATGTTTTGATTCTACAAAAGCACAGTTGAAGACTTTCATCAGCCTACAGCCTTCAGACACATAGGTCTCTTTCCAAAAATAGGTTAACTCCTTCCACCAAATGGAGAACACCTAAATCAAAACTCTTCAGTGTATATGTCTGCTATGTATATCGTGTAGCACAGAGAGTACTGCAATTAGTCATCCCTTCCCAGTGGTAATTACTGGAAAAAGTTTAGACTTAAGGAACAGTGTGTCTCTTTTCAAAACCTATCAATCATTTTTAAAATTTGCAGGTTATATAAAACATTCTGCATGCTCACAGTCTGTTCAATTTTATTGTTACATCTAGCCTGAGGACTGGAGTTCACTGGCGTTTTAGCAATGCAGGGGGATTTAAAATTTATATGTGAAGTTGCTAACTTTATTAACAGCTATATTATTCTTACCATGTTTTTGCTGTTTCCTTTATTTAAGGAGCTGAACATCAGAGTTAAGTGAGTCGTTAGCATCCCTGTTAAGTAATATTTGATAAGGCAGACTTCCTCAGGCAAACATTTTGATTTTAAGCTCATTATTTTATACAGTTCTAAACCTTTATGTAAGAAACCTTTACAAAAGAGACATTTTATGGTGAGCTAAACCAATCAACAAGCTTGCAAAACTTTATTTGTGAAGATATGATCACTTCTGCTGCTGTTCTGCAATTGTTGGCTATTAATGTTTTTGTGTTTGCTTTTGAACACAGCAAAATACTGCTGACTCTATCAAAGCGTAGAGATCATAAATAATAGTGTGGGGTACTCATGATAGTAAAGGCAACACTATCTTCTGGTGACTGCAGCAAATTGGAAAGGGTGTGGTGGCAAGAAACAAAGATTGCGTTAACCTTGATGGCAGAAGTGGGGGAAGTTGAAGATATAGTTCCTCTTGTGAGGGTATGGCTCAAAGCAGCAGGCAAACAAATTACTTCATATGAAACTTTCAGCCTCTATCAATCAACTCATTTACCATAAGAATACAAGAAAAAGGTGCCTGGAATGAAACGTCCTGAAAATCTCTTTGTTTCCCTTTATCTGGGAACTTGAAAGAGCTGGTTAATGAACAATGAGCAGCTTTGTTACTATTGAGCACAACAGTAGCGATGTGTGTGCATGATGGTAAAACCAATATGCACCATGGTGAAAGATGAAAAAGGGAATTTTTAAAAGAAAGTAATATTTAATTTTATCAGAGAAATCACTGCTGACAATTTTTTGGATTTGGAATAAGCCCCCATGCATAATGAGCAAGGATTACACATAACATAATATCAGTACACTAAAACTGTGTGCCACGTGAATCATCCATACAGAATGATGACATCAGCTAACAGAAGTAACAGCATACCTTTCAATTGCTCTCGGTCATGGAAGCCTCAGTCTAGAAAGCACCGGTCTCATGATATTCCAGTATCAGGACATCACCTCAATACCCTTCCATTTTCGCAGTCATAGCCAGTATTCTACACCTGTATTAGATGAACATTGTGTGACCTTTGTGGACATGTGCAAGGTAGGAAAGGGGAGGCCTGCTCTGCATAGGATGGGAAATCTCCCTGACAACCTAAACTAACCATTCTTTGTGCCACTGTGCAACAGGTATAGGAAAGAAAATGAAGTAGCTCATATATTTTTTATGTGATCTCACTGAAAGAGCCACAGGGGCCATGATCACAGAAAGCAGTGGAGCTGCTGTAGCATTCTATGCTTTCTGGGTTAGCAGAACTTGCTGCTCATCTTTGTTCTGTCCTTTACAGGCGTCTTTCTGAACACTAAATCATTGTAATGAAGATCTGCACAGATCTAGCCCTAGCAAGGAGAAGTCCTCAATAGTCACATACCCAGGTCTTTGCAGTGAAGTCTTTCTTACTGCATTCATAATAAAATCCAACAATATACCTGTACAGAGGCAGCTATACAAGATGTATGCACCTTTCTATCAGGATGCGGATTTTAAATATGGCAATGACATTTCCTGCACTTTGCTATAAAAAGCAATAAGCCAGAGTGGAAGTGTCCTGAACCTGGCATTCAGCAACTTGCAATAGACTCAGAACATTGTTATTTCATATCTTGTATTAGTGAATTATTTGCAGTCTTACTGTAGCTATTGTTGCTATGGTTCCCTATGTTGGAATACATGTTTATCTGCACATTCCCTTCTGCTGGTTACCTCATATAATAGTGAAATGGAAAGAGAGGCATGTTTGAAATCTTCATTCTCCGGAATCAGAGTCTAGGGTCAGCTGATGTAAAGTACTTCAGAATAATGGTCTCAAATACACTACCAGGTAGTATGAGAGAGTGATTTGGGACATATCTGGGTTTTGCAATGGAATGTGTTGTACATGCATAAGCTCAGCTCCGAACAAGCTGGTTTGTTTTTATAGCACATAAAGTGCATCTCTGTAATAAAATGTGGTACCACACAGGGACTTTTCATCTAGGTCCATACCAGTTAGCACAGATTCCAGAAACAGCATTGTCTGCTGTTCTGCTTGTGCAGTCTCTTTGTCCTGACTCAAAGCAGCTTTCAGCGCATTTTGAGATACTGGTTTCCATCCTGAAACTATCAGAATTGTGTCACTATGACTCTGCACCACCACCAGGAAACTTAGCCCCATGCTACTATTGCTTTACTGCTTTCAGTAGACAAACCAGTTGATATGGAATCCCTTGGGTGGGCTCATAGTAATCCTAGGAACAGTAGTACACGTGATCACTGACCATGAGCATCCTCGCTGACAAGAGCAAAACAGAGGCTGCATTGGGATAGTCCTTTAATTAGAAAGAGAGCTATAAAGAACAAAACATCAGTCAGGGTTCAGTATTCACTCTTCAGTGTCTTTCCCAACGAAGTAGAAGGCTGCTTCTTTCCTCTGTTTTAGACTCCTACATGCTGTAAGAAGAGAGGTACTTTATACAGAGATACAAAGGCTCTTGGGTCCCATGGATGGAACCCCCAGGCAAGCAGCCATCCTGAAAGAGGCTAGAATGGCCGTGAATACACTTCAGCTGAACCAGGTTCACTTGCAAAGTTTAAGTGAAAAAAAAAAAGGGGGAATGGAAAAAAACCAAACTGTTCCCAGTGTTTCTCCTACCCAGTGGCTCAGTTGTACTACTCACTGCTGAGAACAGTTCTGGAGGCAGATCTCTCTCACAACGCTCCACAAGGACTGACCTTAAAGTTTACTGTTGTGGTCATGGTGAATGCTGTATAAAAACCCAGCATAGCACAGAGTGCAAAAAACCCAACTCAGCTAGACCCGTGGGAGAGGTAATTTTTGTATGCTTCCTGCCCCCTATAGTCAAGTTAAAGCCAGTAAAAAAACCCCTCCCTCCCTGGCTTTTGCAATATGGGAGAGTTTTCAATCCAATCCCTTCCTCTTTTCCGTGCAGCACTGACCTAAGCATGCTCAGTGCAGCAGAGTCACGCAGAGCAAACAACTTTTTGTTGGGGCAGAATTCAGCCATGTTTATTTATATAGCTAGACTAATCACTGCAGCGTTCTGATGGTCACCATGTGTCTGGCAAGCTTCAGCTGCGGTGTTCTGGGAAGCTACAGCCTTGCTTTCTCCCATGCATTCCCCTATGCAGCCCCGAATGAGAGGGGGAGCACTGGGAGACAATGAAAATCCAGCTTCTGTATCTACATATTAGAACAGCTGAACTTTTGCTCCCTCCTTATTCTTCCTGTCCACATCCTGCAAATACAGCAACTGCTTGAGAGTGTTTTTTGTACAGCATACAATCTGAGGTGAAACATTTGTAAGAACTAGTGCTGCATGCATTTTCACATGAACTATCGCACTTAGAAACAAATGCTATTTAAAGTGGTTTGTCCCAGGAGTCTCTCTCAGTTAGCACAATGCACTTTCCCAGAAGGGGTTCAATTTCAGGTCTTGAACTTGTCCCACGCTCCCAGACCTCATGGGCCAAAGAGTGTGGCAGAGTCATTAAACCCAAACCTTAGATGAGAGCTGGTAGTCTGATAGCTCAGTTCTGAGCCATTCAGAAATAAAGTTTCTATATCGAAAGGGAGATGCAAACTTGGATTTTTCTCAATCAAAAGCCCTGTCACCCCAAGGAAGGGAAGTGGTGCTCTAACACTCCTGGGAAAGAAAACAACTGTCCCTTGCTCTTTTTTTCCTTACCAAAGAAAACACCCAAGGAGAACCACAAATACAAAAAGGAGGAAATTTGAAAGAGAAAACTGGAAACTACAAAGATTTTTGCTATCCTTATTAATTTATTCTGTAAAGCTATCTAGAAACCTGAAGGACTTCAACAGGGACCTGATTTATATTTTGTGGTGCTAAAAATCTGACTTTTGTGAAGAGTGTCCAGTTTGGAAAGACATAGGTGATGAAGTTGGTAGGGAATGTAAGGGACATACAGGGAAGGGTTAGACAATGCCTTGAAAGAGAAAACTCTTTGTTTTGAATATTCTCTTTGGGTTTTTAAATTTATCTGGCAAGCAATGCAGCTGGTTTACTGTCTTTTCCATTTCAAATTGCTGATGCTGCACCGATTGGCACCTCTGGGGAAGCCCATGAAAGTAATGACAGTCTAATACCTCTAATCATCCACTGCAGGCTCAAGGAAATTTCTTATCAAACATTTTCAGTCTGCTTTACAAAGTATTGTTATGATTTTTCTATGTTTAGGAATAGGTTTGAGAAACAAGGGCTCAATTTTGGTATTATATTTGTATTTAACATGTAAGATAGAAGTCATGGGTTCTCAGGAAACATGTCCGTTAATGTTCTGAGGGAAGAGGACAGAATCACCCTCAACATCAGCTTTCCCTGTTTATACCCATGATATGTGTTGCTAAGTTTCCTAAACATGCATTAAAAAATCCAGAAGCTGGAGTTTTAACTGCTGTCTGGGAATTTCAGAACATGGACCAGATAAAACTTGATATAATGGCGCTTCCATACACTCAAAGATAGGATAATTGATACAGAAAAGAGCTATTACCATACACACCTGGCAGTATTTCCATTTAATTTTTTCTGGTTTTCATGTATGGTACAAGTACTTGTCTGCGGAAAGAAAAGATTTAATTTTGAGGCACAGACAGGTTCTTACGAAATCAATTTGAAGACTAGAAGGAACCTTAGTAATCTCAGACTTAATCTTCTGCATGCAAATGGTAAGGTTGGCAGACTGCAGATTTATTTCTAGCAGATATTCAAAGTTAATACAAGAAGTACTTCAAGAAAATGAGAATCATTAACAGAGATCTTTTGTCAGATAAATGGAATGGCCACATTGCTATAACTGCTTCCCAATGTTTTTGGCTCTCTCTTGGAGCAGACAATGACTAACTGCAATCAGTTCATGTATTTGTTCGAAATTTTGGAGCTAAAGTGAAGGATCTGTTCTCAGATGGAAGGCCTCAGGTAATGGAGAACAGCCAAGAGACCCTGGGTAATCACCCTGATACTGAGGGCAGCAGAATTGACCCAGTGTGATGATCCAGCTGGGCTGCTTGGCTTTAATGATACAGAGAGTAAAACTAATGTGCTTCAAACTTGAGGATTATATTGCTTCAGGGCATTTCTTTGTGGGGGAACAGTCATGAGCAAGCACATTTGGTGCTTAATCAATGGTCTTTTCATCTTGACATCTCCCCACCTCCTAAAGCAGATAGCCCTCAAGGCATAGACAATGAAATGGGGTGAAAGAACTATGGTTTAAAATACTTCAGCAGGTTGAAAATAGTTTTCCAATGCTATTTTTAACCATTAATTTCATCTCTGCTTACAGAGGCTTTCTGGGCCAATACTCAGACAAAACCTCTATTGGTATGAGAAGATAAGAGAATATATGAGAAAGATCGTGCCTGTTAAGACTTATGAAAGATTAGCAGTATCAACAGTGATTTATGCTGCTTGCAATTTCCATTTGCAGCTTTTAGTTTAATCTCTTCAAATCTCTGATGTCTTATGGCACTAAAGGTGCTTATAAACCTGATAGAGTGTAGTTTTAGAATATGGAGCTAGATAGAAGTTAAACTGGGCTCTTGGTGTAAGGAATATGTTCTTTAATATTTTTATTTCTGTGGGACTTAATTTTCAGGACATATATTTCAGGATATGTGTTCCGGGATTTAATTCGCCCCTTGGGTCTCAATTATGCTCTAATTTACACTCCACATAATCCCACTAAATCAGTGCTCCTACTCTACTCCCTATCTCTAGCTACCAGTTAATGCTGTGCTTATTCTTTCTTATATCATGTCTGTCCCACAAGGTTGTGCAAACCCTCATGTTAATCAGAATAGTGGTGGTGTATGTTCCTGATGGACAGAAAAATGAGGAGATGAATACTAATCCTGACACCAAGCTATTACTTACAGCGTACGGCCCCATTGTTACACATAGCTGCAGACTGCACCTGTATGCGCAGAAGGGCACAGCATCATTCTCACTACACAAAAGGAAGCAGGGGAGCTTAGTGTGCAGTAATTATGTTTTCCACAGTCATCTCCCTTGTGTTCCTTTCCTTTTGAAGATATCCATGTAAGAGGGTCTGTTAAAGTTTTTTTCACCTTCCCTCAGATAAGTAAAACCATAACCACACCTTGCTGTCTGAAAGATGCCACCTGCCCTTTCAGTGAAGCAGAAGGATTGGAATGGCAGGCAAACTAGTTCTCCTGCTGAAGTAATTTTGCTTTGCCTGTGTCACTAAAAGACTCAGCAGATAGTAAATGGAGTTTCTTCATTTTCAGAAGAACCTTCATTTTTGTTCACATATTTAAATAAAAATAAAGCTGCTTGGCATATATGCCATCATGTGACAGTATTACTTGCTGCAGAGTCATGAAAAATTCATGCATTATGTATTGGTTAAGAATGTTGTTCCTCCTCAAGACCCAAAAGGCAATACTTCACTTAAACATTGATTCAAAATAAAAATATCACAGAGACTTGTCCTCAGCATGGTGCATTACACAACCATGTAAAATGAAGAAGGGAATAAAGGTTACATTAAAGGGAATGCAAGTTGTATTTAATCTGGTCAAACAGACAAACTCTCCAGGGCAGGAACTGTCTACTTACGTGTCAGTGTAGTGCCTTACACAGCAAAGCTCTTACCTACTGGAGCCTTCAGACCCTTGAACACAAATGTCGCTCAGGATTATGGGAGTTAAGGGAAAGGCTGAGGCCTGTATTTGATTTTCATTGGCACATCTTATTTCCTCTGACTGTTTTTTACTTTCTTTGAGTCTCACTGTACTTAAAATACAAGAAAACCCTACTGCAAGTCACATTACAGAGACCATGCTATTAAGAAATATCATTTTCTAATAATTTTTAGGAGGATTGTTCTAACCCATAGGTATTTCAGTCACATACATGGGGAAATGTAAGAGAGAACTAAGAAAATAGCAAAATAATTGCATATGATATTTTAATGAAAAAATCTCTGAAGAGGCCCACTTTGTAATACCGTTTGAACTACTGAATTGCAGAATGAATATTATCTGCCTAATAGTGCTGGCTTCAGTCCTGATGTGAGTACCAACTTATTGCCCTTTATTCTGTTAACAAAATCTACACCAAATACTGTGTATCTCTGTAGGTACAGCTAAAAAAATAATTTATTAGCTATAAAAATTATGGTCTCTAACCAGTGACAAAACAAGAATTTGTGCAGCTGTCCACGCTGCCCAGGACAGTCTGGAAGTCTTGCTGTACATACTGCATTCCCCAATGTGGTCTGGGAATGGAGTGTCTTTGATATATATAAGCAGTAAAAGGGGGAGGCACTGGCAAAATTTAGGGATAGAACCAAAATCCTTAGACCAGCTAGTAAAGTTGAAAAGGAGCTAAAATGTTTCCTGGCAGAAAAGCCTTTCTACAGATTTTATGACTCTTCACTCTAAGAGTCCATCTATTTTTTCCCAGTACATTAGCTGAGTCTGCTGAGTGACCCCCTTGTGCGGCCATCATCTAAACCTTGCCCTCCTTCACAGTCTACTTTTTTTCTCTAACCAGCAGGTCAAAAACATGCAGTAATAACCCTGCTTCCCCATGTCAACTATTGCTTCCCTGCTTTGGAACAGATGAATGTTAAAATTTATTATATCTCCTAATAAATTTCATAGAATTGCCTTTTTTCCCTCTTCCAAAAGCTGAATGTCCTGACTAACACCTTCTGAATGTTTTACTGTATTTTAATGAGGAACAAGATGCGCACTCAGTAGCAGAGGGTTAATCTCAGGAACTTTTTATGGCTCAGGTGATCTCATCTTAAAAACACATGAGTTATAAAAGACAATAATTAGACATTAAACAGTTATGAATGCAGAGGATGGTGCTCTTGTATAACAAGAGTACAGAATTAGTTGATAGCTCTTATCTTGTGCATTTGCAATATTTTCTGTGATAATAAGATAGCCTGTCCAATGAGACCATTTATCCATATTCTAGTAATTTGTTTCTAATTATCTTGAAATTTAAAGAGTCACTTGATAAATTCTAAATTGTGCACTTAATGGTAATGTTCCTTTTTTATTGTTCTGCTAAACTTGCATTCCAAACAATAAGTATTTTTTAGTGCTGCCTAAGGTAGCGCCAGACAAGTGATTTTTTTGTACCAGGAATGGCAGCTTTGCATTTGAGAGTTGGCACTGTCATTTCTTTCATTATGGGATCAAACCTAATTTAAATCATATAGATTCCATCTGTCAGGTTTTTTTTTAGAATTGAATAGCTTACTATTTGTCACCCATTATTAGCATGTTAGGAAGACCGTGGAACTCTTTTCAATTTAAAGAGATAGTTTTACCATTCATAGCTCCCACAAACACAAGTGCCCTTCTTGTCCTTTTCTCAAGAAAACTTATTTCCATCATTTGGGAATACTATTTTTCTGCATTTGATGTATAAACACTTGCCTGAATACTGACTTTAGTTAATCTCCAGTAAAGAAAATAGACACAAAATATTTCAAGTAGAAAGTTTGCTAAAAGTTGCAAAGAAAGCTTCCTTACTGACTGTGATGTCCCATGTGGTCAGATGAGTGATAGGTCTAAACTGGCAGTACACAGCAAATTCTTTTACTGCTCTTCACAGGGAGGAGTCCTTTGACTGGAAGTGATTATTAAATCCATCCTACAACACACCTATATTGAAGTTTCTCTTTTTGGGAATGAAGTATTAGGACAGATACAGATTTACACTTCCTATAATTTAAACTTGGTGATGCAGGTAGCAGCCTGTCCTTCCCATTAAAACTTCTGTCCTGTACTACCCAAAAATGCAGTCCCTTTCCCCTTCTCACTTTAAAATCTCAGTGCTGAGACGGTGCTGTGAGACCTTTTCACTACATTAGATCAGAGCTTTCCAATCCTTAGAGACATGTCCATCCCCCTTCTTTCAGACTATATGGGAGAGTTTGGTTTATATGCATGTGCATGATCTAACATGACGTGAACCTCAGGTTTATGTTGGGTTGACTGTTATTTTGGGCAGGTAGCCTAATATTACTGAACACAGCTTTTTCTAATTTCAAAGTTCATATCTGAAGATCTGTAAGAACCCACTTATATGGGACAACAGACATGACTCTGGGACTAAGATGACAGTGCAAAGACAGTGGCCTGAAAAGGTTTGTATGGAGTGGTGTTGCAAGTATCTGTCAGACTCTGTTGAACTGTTCAGGTCATAACTGTTGTCAGTTCCAAGCAAGTCATTGGTGGTGTTTGTTTGACTAAACAGAGAAAGGAAGAAAATCCAACCTCTAAGGAAAATCTTAACTCAGCTTTCTTCAACTGTCTTTCACATCTCACTATTAAGTTCAAAGACAAAGAAATCCTCAGAAAATACTGTATATTTCCTTGTCCAAACTGCACATGACACAGTGACTTAATATTTGATCCTTAAAGACAGTTCGCCTACTCTTTTGTTATTCGGAATGCATGTGAAAAGAAGAAAGAAATACACAGATAACATTAGCCTGTTAATATTAACTTCTCTCACAGAGCAGTAATTCAGGAATAACTTGATTGATATGGCTCTCACAAATAAAGAATTTGTGTTAGTGAGATAAGAAAATGACTGATATATCCAAATTTTCCTCCTTGCCCTTAATATGCTGTATAAGGTATGCGATACGAAATTCCACACAGAATCTTTATGTGATTATCTGTACAGAACTAGTGATATATTAGACGTTTTATCCTAACATAGGCACGATTTCAGATGCATTTCTTTCTGACAAACCTTGAATAGATTTAATCATAGCATTGAGAAATGTGAAAGACCTGTAAGGAGACAGCATCACCAAATATGCTAGATATTTTTCTGTGCTTTCTGCCAGAATAGTTCAATGCCTTGCAATGTAATTTAGCTTTGTGCTTAAAACCAAAGATTGCAATTCTCTTCAAAACCCATGAAAATATTGCCTTGTCCTTCTGCTGTGCCTCCCAGATCAAAAGCATCTGCAAATATTTTAAAGTATTTTTCCAGCCCCCTTGGAGGCTACCTAATTAAATTCTATGGCTTCAAAGACATATGTGGAAACTGTCTCTGAAGTTAAATAATGCACTAGAGAAAAGGGCAGAAGCCTGCATCTTAGTTAAGAACAAAAGCCAAAACATGCAGCCACTAGCCGTCACTTGAATTTAAGTGACCGCCTCTCATCTTTTGATTAGAGCTATTTCTTTGACCATATACGCATGAAAATACAGTAAAACCTGATGAGTATTTATTTTCCTCAATGTGTATAATTTAGAAATGTTGTCTCCTTTATGCTTACTTTAATGATCTTTTCTGGCCTGGCCCCTTGGTGAAATGATTTTGAAACTCACTGTCTTGACTGCTCCCTGGATGCAGTCACCAATGGTGGTGGCTCTGGAGGAAAAAGCAGTTTTGTTCTTTTAGGATACATGATCTCCAAACTGAATTCCTGTGACTGGATCAATGTATATTTGAGGCCATTCTGATTTTACACCAGCTTTGCAACTTTGCTGTCTTACAGTAAGGTTCTTCACACTTGCAAAGGAATTAATTTAGTGCAGCAGACTCCTTTACCTGACAAGCAGAAGGGACTAGCAGTGGCAGTGTTGAACTAGCAGTTTCCTGCTATCAGGGAGCAGCTCATGCTGCCTGGGCTGCCTTCCCTGGCACCATGCTGGGGAGCTCCAGCCATAGTCCTGCACAACTAGGGACACTAAATGGAGGACATCACTCATTACCCTGTTGCAGGGAGGCTTGGATGACTTTTGGCTTGTGCTAGCTCAGTCACAGCCCCTGGGAGAGCAACTTGCCACGGCTTTCATAGCTGGATCTGGCAGGACTTGTGCTAGCAGTGATGACCCCAGGACCCTGCTAACAAAATATTCTTCGCCAGATTTGCTCCACAAGGAGGGAAGCAGATTCATTCTGCTCAGAGATTGCAACCCGGCATTTTATGTGGCAACCAGAATTATTCTAAGCACAGAGGCTGTCAGATGGCAAATATTTAGATGAGGCATCACAAGAAGTATGTGATTGAACCCTACGGCTTTATGATTAACACAGTATTGATCATCATCCAAACTCTAGCATGAGCTCAGGCACCAGCTTGTCATTGTGTTAATCATTTTTTATGTCTCAGCTCTAGTCACAGAAAAAAAGGAGTTAAACAACTCAGTTTACAACTACTAAAAATAAACTTGCAGACTTGCTGGATTCCTCCACATTAAAATGTAAACAACTGTCAGCTCTTCTGGAAAAGCTAGTTTTGCCCTGCTAGTGACTTCCCCAGGAGAATTTCTGTGTTTTTTAAAAGTTTTATGCTGAGAATTTGTTTCCATAATTGGGACTGGCCAGTTTTCTCTCAGAAAAATGAAAACTAAACTCTTTCCAATTAAAACAATTGCTACTAGAAGTTCGGCACACAGACCATGTAGAGAATGGTGTGAGCCACTTCAGTGGGGATTGCAGCCAATCATTTTCAAATTTGAGTGCCTCAAGAGAGGCAGCTAAATCCATATTTAGACACCTAGAGTGGAAGTGTCTGGTTTGGCTTCACTGCCAGCACCCACAGATCCTCTGGGTATCTTCCACTGTCTGTCAAATCTAGGATATTGAAAAGTGAATCTATGTCTTTTAGGGGCCTAAATTAAGAAACATTTTTGGCTTTAAAAAAAAAATCTCAGGCCAAAATTTTAAATGCTTTGATCAAGATGTTCTTCTTATGTTGTACCCTGCTTTTTAGAACAAGTGTATTAAAGCATGTACTCATGGCTTTAGAGCACCACTTGGCACTACCTGAGAGGGACTGAAGCAGAAATAGAAGTCCTGAAGCAAGAAAACAGATAAAATATAATTGATATACTGCAAATTGACTGATACACCGCATTTAGTTTTGGGCTGGGGATTTTTGCATGGAAATACTTGGATTATTTGATCTAAGCATGCTGAAATCATTGTGTAATAATACAACAACCAGTCAAAACATTCATCTGACTAGCATATACTTCCCTACTATTTAAATTGGTTTGGAGGATCCCTTTTCTGCATAGATTACAGAAATTGCATCTGTCAGTCATGGATAACCATTATATTAAACAATATTCACACATCACACCTACTTCTTCAGGTCTGGGAAGTAATGGGTTACAATGATAACAATGGTAAGTTGGTAAATTGGTTACCACCTTAAATAAATACACAAAACAATGGTCATAAAAAACCAAAGAAGAAATTAATATTTCTTCTCTTACTCTGAGGAGAAGAAAATAGCAACAGAATAGATGAAATATTAGAATATCCATCAATAAGCAAAGTAGACCATTATCATATCAGTGTATCATCTCCCAACATTACTGTCAGTTGTGTAAAAGCCTTCCAAGGGTAGAGGCTCTACTGGGTCTCCAGGGAATATCTTCCAATGAATCTCTACCCTTAGGAATTTATTCCTGCTATTAATTAGTTTGCAGCCTGAAGCCTATTCCTTTTTGTCCTTGGAGGACATGCAGAACAGTACCTTAACCCTATGCAATAGCTTTTTAGGTACTTGAAAACTAATGTCTTTCTTCAGTGATCTTTTTATTTAAAACATGATTTCAATATTTTTCTGTAAATCATTGTCTCCCAACCTCTGATCTTTTTATTTGTTCTCACCTGAGGTCTTTGCAATCAGTGGACAAAAATTTGCCCAACTGGACAAAAATCAAATCTAGACAAAAAAGACACCCAACTCTATGACAAGGGGTTTCATAACTTGAGGTTTGATTGGTTGAAGTGTTACCCTTTTTCTTTTGAATCTGCCACTGGTTAGTTTAGTTAGATGTCTGCTCATTTAAGCATTAGAAAAGATGGTGAACAACTTTCAATACTTTCTGTAAAAATGCTCCCTTCTTCATGGTGGCAAGGCAGTTGCTTCTTTTCCAGGCGGCGTAGTGCTGATCTACTTAATTACTCATCATGCTGAAACTGTTCTAAAACTTAGATGTTTCTCTGTATTTTTGTGTTGTTCCCTTGATCCCTTTTTAAAAAGTCATCATGCCCTTCCCATTGCCACCTTATACCTAGGTGGCTTTAAGTGAGAATTTAGTCTGGCTAGTAGTTCAGCCATTTTATGTTTGCATTCCTTGAGAACTTGGGCAGGTGCCATCCAGCCCCGGTGGTTTGACTATTCTGTCAATTTGTTCTATAATCTCTTCCACTAACACTTCAGTTTGTGACAGATTCTCTAACACCTCCTCCAAAAAGAAGAGTTTCAGCATGGAAACTTCCCTAAGTTTGTACATGCCAAATGCTTTTATGCCTTGCTTATCTATTGGCTCTCACACTTCTCTGGCAAGCTTTCTGCTCCTGATGTGTTTGAAAAAGAATTTATTGTTACTTTTTATGTCTTTGCAAGTTTTTTTTTCTCAAAATGTAGTTTGGCATACATTCACATTTAACCTGCCAGCGCTTGTGACCTTGTCTGATACCCTCAGTTGGACAGAACATCAACTTTATGAGAGCAGCCTCTTTGTTCTTAAGAACTTCTCTTTACCTTCAACCAAGGTCGGGTTGGATGGGTCTGTGAGCAACCTGGCCTACTGGAAGATGTCCCTACCCACTGCAGGGGGATTGGAACTAGATCGTCTCCAAGGTCTCTTTCAACCAAGGCCATTTTTTGGGTTCTGAATTCTATGATTCAATTTAGCTTTCCTAATTTTATTCTTCTAGGATAGGAGACATGCACTTGATGAGAGCTTCTGATGTGGTATCTTCAAATAAATTCTACGTCACCTGCAAAAATGTCATACTTTGGGCCACCTTGTTTAGCAAAAGTTAGAAGAATCCTTTTGATTTAATCCCTAGAATATCCATCATCTCGAGTGGTAGTTTCTTTCACCTTTAATGTTTTTCTTCCAGTATTCTTTCCTTTTTCCCCCCCTAAAAAAACCTCCTGTAACACTGTTATATAAAGCATTAGCAGCAGGTTTCCACTTTGATTTATATGAAATCTTTACTGACTGCCTTTGTTTCTAAAGCTGTTTTGGTTTGGAGGAACTAGTTTGTTTGGTGGGGTTTTTTTTGTTTTTCTTTTTGTTCTTGTTTTTGTTGTTGTTGTTGTTTTGATTGGTTTGGGATTTTTGGGGGGGTTTTTTGTTGGTTTGGGGTTTCTTTGGGGGGTGGTGGGTTTGGGGTTTTGTTTGATTTTGTTTGTTTGTTTGTTTGTTTGTTTCCTCTTCCCAGTAAATCAGACCCTATTTCATTTTCTCAGCCATGCATGACACCTTTGCTTTTCTGCCTAAATTTGGCCCTCAGCGTGGCAGGAGGTTTTCAGAGGTTGACTCTGAACATCCAGGTTTGCATGATACAACATTAACTTGTGCTTCAGAACCTCTCTCCTTCTTCATTGCTGGTTTGAAAGTGCAAAGAGGTTAAATATTCTGCTTTACATACAGTCTTACTCATTTGCTTGCCATATCAGGATATATGTGCTGAGGAGATTACAGAAAAGTGCTTGCAGGGTCCTTCAATTCTTTTTATTTTGATTCAAAAAATTTGCTTCTACCCAGAAAAATGAACTAAGGAATACATGTCCACTCTTTAATCATGAGAGTTTATTTTATGAATAACACTATTTTTGTATATTTGGGGTGGAATCAGGTTTTAAATTTAAGATAACTAAATTTATTGTTTTTCTTAGTCAAAAGTTTTAATTTTTTCTCATTCTCGTTAGTACTTACTAATTTAATTTCTGAAAATTAGGTTAAAAGTAAAAATGCCACTAATCAGCTTTGAAAACCAAGACCTATGTAAAAATCCTTTTTTTTTTTTTTAAATGGGAAATTATGAGATCAAGTATACTTTTTATATACACTAACAGTTCACATTGACAAGCATATATTTTTTAATCTAAAATAATACATTAATTGTAATTTATTAAGATAGAGCAATGTACTGGGCATGAGTGCTCCAGAAACCTCCAATGATTTTGCTTTACTACACTATCAGTGTTTATTCCGGGCAATCTTCTTCCTTCTGAGCTTCTATTCTGTATAAATTTCATGCTCTTTCAAGTTTTCAGTGAGACTGTCATTTTTATGGTTCACAGGTTTCAGAAAAAATAAAAATCCTACGAAAATGGTTGCATGTAGATAAGGAGAAAAGACATACCTAGAGTCACTGAACAATTACACATTCTCTGTCAAAATTCTTGCAGTAAACCACGGAATAAAACTTGTCAGACACCTATCAGAAAATTACAATTTTTAATATGCTTTGATTCAGCTAGTCATCAAAAACCCAATTTCCCAAAGATGAAGAGCTGTTGAACTTCCAAATTGGTATTGGAAATCCCCTTTGATGGTTTTGCTAATACACAGCTCTATATTTGGCTCCAAAATAAACAGTTGAATCAAAACTTCTGGAGAGCATGAACAGGAACAAAGAAAAGGGAAAAACACTTTGTTGTCTTGCTCCTGAGTTCTCTGAGGAGTGGGACAAAGCTTTGAACCAGTGAAAGTAGGCATAGTATCTGTCTTCTCAAACTCTCAGATCCTGGCAAACTTCAAAAGATAGCATCATATTCACACAGGTCATACAGCATCCCACCATTTCAGCACTCTTTCCAGAGGCAACTCGCAGTTCCTGTTGTTCATAGGAATTCATCAAAAGGAGGGATCAATGGCGAAGAAAATATAGTAATTTTTACTTCTCTAGAAGGTAGTTCATATTGTGCTACTTTGTTCATTACAGAAGGTTATGCTAATACACACCAAATGCCAATAAAATCTTCGGCATTAAGTTGCACACATATATGTGTGTAGTTTTAAAAAAAGCATCTTCCATGTAGACAAAATGATGCTATGTGTCAGCTCTGATGAAAATCAACATGTTTTCATAAGCAGCAGTTTCACCTAAAAATAATTTAATCAGGAGTAGGAAAATTCCTTCTGGCAACAGCAAATACTCTTTTAGGTGCAATTAAGAGTTTGATTCAGTATGGTACACTGGATGCAGAAAGCAACCACAGACAGCCATCTGTGATTTTAAATTGGGTTTTCCAGTTCAGATCCTCATCAACACAAATAATTGTACTCACTCCAGAAATCAGCTTGGAAGACACCTGACAGAATATGTTTGTATAATAAACTTTGAGATTGCAACTCCACCTGCTCATACTTTTTGTCAGTTCATGTTCTGTCCCTTCACGACAGAAGAGTTGACCTCAAGTATTATTTTTTATAAGAATGAGTTCCCTTAAAATGTTAATGAAAAAAATAGTACCGTATGCTCCATTGCCTTGAAAAGTTGCATATACGGAGTCGCTATAAAATTTGATTGTTGGTAAGGAAGGACCATCATAGCTTTTTTTTCATTGAAGAAAAAGGATGTTGTGATTCAGTTTTTCAATTTGTTGTTTCATTCATGCAACTTCACAGGAGATCTTAAAAAAAATTATTCAAAATTAATTTCAAAACTCTAACATCTCAAGCTTTTCAAACTCATAAAAAAAATTCGAAGCAATCTTAACAGAAACCATCAAAACTAACAGAGAGCAGCTGAGAGGGCACAATAAGTGTCCAGCTGTCTGAAAATCTCTGCAAAGAGGAAAACGAAAAGTGGTTTGTCTCTCTGAAATGCACAGCCAGAACAGACTTCCTAGACATAAGACTATAAGTTAGAGATCTTGGCAAGTTGCTCTGAACCACTTTATTATGCTTCTGTCGTTGAGTACAGTGCCATAATTTCTGCAGAGCAGGCTGCTTCTGCCACTCTACTTGAGATTTTCCACCCAAACATGACAAAGATAATAGGAGTAAAGTAGGGTAATTATTCATGTAGGTAACTTAGTAATACAATAATATAGGCCGTAGAAAACATTAAAAAAATTGTGTAGCAGTGGAACTAATCAGGTCTAAAGTTCATAATGAAAAGCCTTTGCTGGACAAAGAATCTCATTTAGGATAATGTAGCATTAACAAGAAATGTGCTGACCAGGCTCTAAATAAGAATAAGAATAAAATAATCTCAAACTATCAGTCTGCTCAAATTCTCAGCAAGGCTACAGTTTTCCTCTCAGTTCTTGGAATGCAAATGGGTTTGGCATTAGAAGCCAGAATAAAGTGAAGCAGCTTTCTCTTGAATACTCAGTTCATATGAAGCTGGTCAGTCAACAAGGCAGCCACTGATGCCTTTGCTTTGTGTCGTTTCAAACCTACTTGAAAACCATCAATTTGATATGACGTATCTACTATACCTCTTAGGGCTTGCTTAAGTGACACACCATAGTTGCAAACAGGCACTTGCCATTAGCAAGAACAGGACCAAGGGTATTTAGTTCAAAAGACTGCAGAATGCAGTTGGTGCAGAAAGTTTTCCTTGGTTGTGAAACCAAGTTGTAGAACATAGGACCACTGAAAGGGCCCTGGCCTCATGTCAAGTCTGTCACAGTCTTTCCCTGGGAAGGTTCTGAATATGTAAACTTGCAATGGAATCTAATTGTAATGAGATAGAGGAGAATACTTCAAAATTCCCTTTGATTGCTATAAGCAATCTCTTCATTTGTGCCTGATTGTCTTCTATTTATTCCCAAACTTGGAGATTAGGTAACAGATTGCATTGCCATATGAAATTGAAAATGCAAATTTCTTAACACTTTTGTATGAATGTTCCACAAAATGAGAGTGTGAATTGTGATTTACGTTTGTAATGAAACTAAGTGGGATCCTTCTTTGGGAAAAGTAAAATATAATTCCTCTAAAATTCCTCCTGCAAAGTGAACATAAATATTAAATTAATGTAATAATATCATTAAGTGGTTTTTTAACTATCCTACATAAACACTTACTTTGTGTCTAGATATAAGGTATGTCTGTTTTGGCTTATGAAGTTGCAGCTCAAATATTAACAGATTTTCAGGTATGTAATTTGAGTAAAACAGTGACTGCAGTTAGTGAAGCTATACATGTCTACTAAATAATCAGACAGAAAAACATCAATATGCAAATCAAATCCCATAAAATTTCATCATTATCTTAGGAGAAAAGTGAGACACATTTAAAACATAATGTAAGTTCCCCATCATATTCAATATCAGTAGAAGTTTGTGGAATAATTTTCTTTTCAAATACTCAAGTGTAACATCCACTTAATGGTCTTTATTATGTGTTCAGAAAACATGCAATTATAGGTTATCATTAAGTTTTCATCTATTTGAAATTAATCCTGTGAAGGACAATCAGAAATTATATAAAAAAATAAGATACTTATTTTTATCTTAATCATCAACTAGTTTGTATCACTGTGGCCATCTGTATGTGTTCAAAATTTTGACACATGTGATGGTAATATTTTTGCTGAATGCATAATGAAAGCATGTATCATCTGCAAGCCACATTCACTTCTGGATAGATGCCAAAAGAATGCTGTCCATGGAAAACAGCAAGAAAATCTTGTCTGCCTTTTCCTTCGAGGACAAGAAAAGCTTATTCTTAATTTTTTTTTTTTTTGGTAAATAGAAAATTCATTGGAATGCCTGTCCCATAAGGAGACCAAATAGCAACAGAGGAGAATTAGAGTGTTATGGCAATTCAGCATACACGGTGGGCTCAACCACACTGGCTGGGAAACGAACAGTAGCTGTCACTGGAAATTTGACCTGTTGTACAGTTACCAGCATCCTCAAGACAAACTGATGAGCAAGGCAAGTGTAAAGCAATTGTTAGCTCTTAATACAACAAATGTCAAAGCCTTTACACAGTTAAAAGGTGGGCTTTATTTGAGAGCAAATGATCTTTTCTGAGAAGCTGAGAAGCAAGTTACTTCTTGCTTTGTGACTTTGAATAACCTCCTTCCCTTAAATTAAACTTGTACCTAGAAAGTCACCACGTATTTAACCTTCCTAATGACACCATATGTAGGAGTGTATACTTACTTGACATAAAAAAATTCTCCTCCTCTACTACCCACACAAAAAGAGTTACTGATGATCATTTTAATTTTTAGATACTGTTTAGAAAAGTTAGGAGGAAAAAAGTTTCATAATGGATTAACCGTCACATCTTGTCTGAAGTAGGAGTCCTGTAGAAATGAATAATTGGCAGTTCTGGGCTCTTTCAAATTCATGAACCCCCCGCCACATTTCATAGCTTCAAAAATCCTGTTTATTTGATATAAACTAATACATTTCTTCCAACAAGTCCATCTGCCACTAGGGTAGGAAAATAAATTGAAAGTATAGCTATATTTTTTTGCATCTGTATGCCAGGAAGACTAATATGTCTAAAATAGGATAATGTTCTGAGAACTGTGCAAACCCAAGGAACTAAAATGACAGGAAGACAGACTTCAGAGAACACAAGCAATATGTAGAACATTTTTACTTTCCACTTTATACTAGTCCTCTAAAGCTGAAAGCACTCATCTACATTTTGGATTAGACATGTTTCAGTGGGCAGTGTTGGTTTTAAATAAAAATGATAAAGACTCATATGCAGGAGATGATTTTTCAGTTAGTTCCATCAAGGCACAATTAACCCATGTGCTTGGTGCTGTCCATATTACCAAGTATGTGCAAGCAGAAGTTCTTTGCTCTTACCAGAGGCGAGAATTAGGAGGCTCCAACTTTTCACTGAGTTTCACAACACTGACATTTTTCTGGATTTCCAAATAAGCAAAAATTGGTTTGTCTTTCCAGTCACACCAGAAAGGAAATAAGCCAACTTCCTCTTGCTGCTCTAAAAACACCCAGGAGATATATATTTAGTTTAAAGTTTGTATGAAAAGAAGAGGATAGAATTTGAAGTGGTCCTTTGACACATTAATAAATCTGAACCAACTGAACCAACATAGTTCATATGTCCTTTCACTCCAATTCAGTGAAAAAAGGCAGAGGGATCTTTGCAGCTTCTACTTTTCAAGACAGATAGCCCTCAGAGGTACAAATGCAAAAATATATCCCGGAACCATTTAAATGTTCTGATATGTTGCAAAGGAATAAATCACACAGTAATAAGTATATTGTACCATATTTGGAGACAAGGTCTGTGAATATACACTGTTACTTAGAGGAATAGACGAATCCCGAAAACACTTTCTATTACTGCTTTTCTTCCTTACATTTTTAAAATTAGTACACCAACTGCGAGTAGAATTTTCTTTTTTATCTTTCTGGATTTTTTACATCTGTCTTGGGTTACCATTGGATCACCAAAGAGAAGAAGATCTCTTTTGCTATCATCTGCAAAGGAGGGAGGTATAAATAGGCTTACAGTAATAATTTTGAGAAAAAGATTCAGATATTTTATAGTTAATTCTAACAAATAATTACCCAGTTGTTTACTTTCAACCAGAAAAATGCAAGTCTTTGAAGTTTCCTACCACGAGGCCTCACATAAATAAATGCAAAATCTAAAGAAAAAGAAAAAAATCTCAGAAATTTAATTTTAAAACAACAGAATTTTTCAAGTAATAATGGCACAACTGTTGCCTCCTTACCTCAGCAATGAATTGTATCACAGGCAAAGGCTTCAAGTGCCGTGAATGACAGACACCAAGTGTGATCTTGAACAGGTCACATTTTCTTTATACTCCAGCTATTTCTATGCAGTAAGGAGTTAGCAACATTTTCTTCTCTGACAGAGGAGCTATTAAGAAAAATATATTAAAAACTGTGAATGATTGCCAGGTAGACCACTGTAATTATCTGACTAAATATGAAATTTAGCAAGGTATTTGCCTCTATGAGAGGAAAATTTATTTGTTCATATGAAGGGAAACCAAGTACAGGTTTTCTCTTCATCATGTTTCTTATTTTCTTATCCTTTCCATTGAATATTCTATATAAGTTCTGTAACAGTTATTGCAGTGATTTCATACCACCCAAAGAGAGTCTTCTTCAGCCTCCAGTCAGAGGTGTAGTCTTCCCTGTTTTGGTAGTTTGAGTGGGAAGGTCAAATATAACCGCATGAGCCTCATATTTGGTATGCTCAAGTAGGGAACTGTTCCTGGCTCAGATCCCATTTCTGAACACACCAGTTCTATACTTGATGTAAATGGATCCTGTGAGAAGCCACTCCTGTGGCTGACCACAAGGTGAAGTTTGTCACATTGATTTTCGAGGCATTTTGAGGGCAATTACTTACAGCAGAGCTGGGCAGCTATCACACAAAAACAGGGAAGGGAGAAAGCACTTGAAAGGTTTGCTAGTGTAATGATATCTGCATCATGTTGTCATTGGTTTAACTAACTATATGAATGGCTAGGTTATAATTTCCCCTTACATTTTTTTTTTTTAAAGGAGTACATGAGAAATGAATCAGCACAGAATTACAGTTAAATTCTGCAAGTTGCTGTAGCTAAATCCTATATATAGATAGCATTTCTTTCAGGGATGAGTGAAGAAATATAGTTATTTCAGCTCTGGCTTTTTGAGCTGGCAGAAACAACTGAAAGGTGCTGGAGCAGAGATTCTTGGATGAGAGTTTGTAAACCCCAAGATTTTTTATTATCTTGGATGCAGAAGGGCTAAAATAACAAAGGAGCTGGTGAAACCTGCTCTATTTGGTTCCACCTTGGTCTTCTCTGATCCTTGTGTTGGTTATTCCACTTCCAAACTACATGCTGCCAAATGACAAGAGAGAAATCAGGGCATCTATCAGTCAGTCTGTCTACTCCTTTCACCCAGTCAACTGGGGCAACAAAGTTGTAGTACCTAGACTGATATTTAGCTTCTTTTTGGTCTGTATTTAAAGAGCCAAATGCAAGAGAAAGAAGTAATTGACATTGCTTCTCATTCTATGGATTTATGTAGGACAGATCAAATTCCCCCATCTGTAAAAACACAGTTTGATAGCACCTATACTTGGGATACACACATGAGAGTCTTTCCCTGTCAGGCACATTATGTGATTACTAGTTTGCCTGGTTCAAACTGAGTGAGAGGTATTATGAAAATAGAAGGAGAACTAAAGAAAACACTTTTTCATAAAATCACTTTTTGCTCATAAAGCCCTCTATCACTCCGAACCAACAAGTAAAGGTGACACAGTTGGTTCCTCTGTTGCCATGTGCCAGGATAAATATTAAAAAGGAGCAATAAGTGTCCTTAACTCTAGAAAATAGGATACAAATAAGAGGAATTGTTGGGTTACAAATAGAATTGAAACCTGAGAGCTAAATTCTGGGCACACTCCAATTAGAACTGGGAAGTGAGCAGCAAAGATATGAGAATTAGGTAATTTTTATTTGAAAACCCAGAGCCCTTTATCTTTAACATGTTTACAGGCACTGTGTTTTATGCAAAGAAATAGAATAAGACCATCACTTCTTAAAAAGGTTGGAAAAATGCATCTCTCTCATTTCTCGGCCCTTCTAATATCAATACATTCTAGACTAACATTGTTCCTATTGCTTTAATGGGATACTTCTGCCAGACAATGCATACTCTTTGTTTACTCTGCAGTAGGCAACTTATAAATAGTACAAACCAGAGGGGAGAGCTGTATGGCACAGTCAGTGATTTAAGTAAATAAGAGTTTCGACAAAATCAAACACTTTAAGGTTAGGCAAGAGATAAAGGGTCAAATATCACAGAAAATGAGAGATATTTATACTAGTTAAATAATATGTCTGAAGAGTCAGTTAGAAATTAAATTTAGAGATTGGTTGCTAAAAAAACCCCACCCTGAAATAAAAGACTGGAAGTAATTTCCATTTGGACAGTTATTAGGGAATAACCCCTCACATTGCAGTAGTAATTATGACTTCTATCACATGTACTGAAGAGAGACTAGAAGTGATACTAAAGTCTCCAGCCAATTCCACCAGTGTAAAATAGGCAAGACTAGATACAGACCCTCCACACTATATTCTGGAGCAGTTTATCTTTTTTGGAGGTGTGCAATGTCAGGATGACCTATTGATTGTTACAGGCTGTCAAGTATAAGTAATGGCTCCACTTTTTTGATTAAATATTAGCCAGTGGAAGGTCTAGAAATTCCTATCAAGCATTGCAATCAGTTTAATAAATGCTATGGAGAATGAAGGCCTTATCCAGCAGCCTTAATGGCTGTGCTGCAATCAGAGAAAGTGGACTGAAGTATATACAAGCATAAGTAGGAAAGGAAATCTGGTTTGGCTGATTTTTAGTGGGTGTTCTCAAACTGTGAAGCTGCACCCTGAAAGACACAGACTGTAATAACACTGGGATAAAAATTACATCCATAAAAAATTAGTATGTCTGAAAAGTTTGTTTCAGTAGGGTTGACCTGGTGAAAATACCACTTCTGATCAGATAAATAACAAAATTTGACCACTACATGAAGCATTTTAGTTGCAGATGCAGATAAAGCAAAGTAGGTCTTGTTGAAGGGTCTTAAGTCCTGTATAACTGTCAACTCCCATAAGTTTTGGGACAAATGACAGTGTTACGGGATCTTAATAAGTGATTTGAGATTAAAGAATATGTTCAGGTGTGTGAACCATCAGGTCCTTTCCAGTACAAAAGAAAGCTATGCTAGATAACAACCTATTACTCAAATTGGGAACAGAAACAGAAAGGTTGATGGTTTGTTTAAGATAAACTGAGAAAAAGGATACCTACCTTCCTTGAGAGAGTGGACTTGTAAAATGACAAATATAAACCAAACAGGAAAGAGAAAAGAAAATAAGTGAAACCACTTCATGAAAATATGTAACGTTGTATATTTAATAGAAGAGAATTATCACAAAGAGCGTTGTTACTAAGCAACGATAAAAAATACTTTTATACTATTATAACTTCAAATGGGTATGTATTGTACAGAACCCCATTGCCCAAACGCCACTGCCCAAACTCCACCAAGATGCTACTTTTTGTCGAAGAGGATCTGATATAAAAACAATTGTAGTCATCAAACAGAACTTCCAGAGTAAAATACATGATATTTTCATAAAATTGCAGAAGCTGTCCCAGGTGCAGAAATCTAACTTCAGCATTATTTCTTAAATAGGAGTCCTATTGCTAATGCTGTAGAGGCACACTGCCTACTTTCTTCAGAATTGGTGAGAATTAAACTCTGAATTAATACAGCCTAATTGTTGGGGTAGTTTTCCCACAGGTATGTATTTCAACTTCATAGGCAGAGAATGCAAAGAGCGGCAAGACTTTCACATTCCTTCTGAGTGTTCATCCCCATAAACTGTTAAAAAATTATGAAGAGTAACCCCTACTTTGAAACTGGAGAGAGACCTACGATGAGAGGAGTATGGGCTGTGGATGTCAGGTGGACCTTCCGATCTTGAACTCTAGAAGCTGAGATTCTAAAGCCCTGTGTTCAGTGCTTTTTGTTACCATTTTTTGTTACCTAGCATCACCAACCTCAGAGACCTTGAGACCAAACTGGACAAAGCCCTGAGCAGCTTGGGCTGAATTCAGAGCTGATCTAGTTTTGAGCAACAGAGTGAACACTTGAGCAAGGGGCTCTGTGATTCTACGGCCCAATGGTTAAAGTGGTGTCTTCCCGATTGAACAAAAGACTTCAACATAGTAAACCCCAATTTAAATAGATGAGACTGCTATATCAGTCTTCTCAGTGCCACTCATCCACCATAACTTCTACAGCTTCTCTGATTGTAAACAGAGTCCAGCATACCATTCCCACTACTGAAAGGTACACAGAAATCTGGTTAGGATTTTTCCTTGTTACCTTCCTGTAAAAGTCTTGCTTTGAAGACAAAGTTGTCAGCAATGTTACTTCATCCCTGACTGTATCAGGATGCGAGTTAAGGGCACATGCAGCGAAGGAACCTGCATTAGCTAAATGAGCATGTATTTTTATTGTTTACTGCTGTCTTTGTCTCCTCGAAAAATCCACTCCCTGTCCTAAATGTGCATGATAATAGCTAAGAAATGGAGACTGAATTGCTTTCCAGCTTTAATAATGAATCCACAAGTGGAGGAAATGGGTTTTGTCTGCAGTTTCTGAATCTTTTTTTTAATAGCAAAAATTGCTTCACATAATTCATTTATGTAAATATTCCCATGGAGTAACTGTGTCAAACTCCTTGACAACTTAAAATTGCTATGCTTGTGTTACTGTAAAGCATCCTGATGCCTGATGGCTTTTGGCAGAAATCTAGTAAACAGACATAATTCAATTACAAGAGTTTTAATACAAAATTGAATTATTTTATTCATAACATTGGTGTTCTATGTGTTTATTAAATGCTCCTGCTTTCCTTCTTTGTTGATTAAATGGAAGTCAAACTGTTAAAAGAGTAATCTGATGATATTACGCTGAGTTCTCTGCTGATATAAACTGACATAGTACCAGCTTTTGTCTAGTAGTTTTAGTAGAGCAGCAGAAATTTAACAATCATGCTTTATAGCCCAGGGAATTTATAGCAATTGAGCATGAACTTGAGCAACTAATCAGCAGGCTGAAGAACCCAAGTGTCTCTGGTCTGTTTCCTTCGTTTTGTTGCCTTTTTTTTTTGCTTGTTTTTAATTATACTTAGTTTATTTCTAAAAAAAAAATAATTGTTGCTGTAGAAGGAATTCCAAGAAAAGGCATATATATAAAGAATTTATTGTCTGCAAAAATATCTTCAGAATGAATAAATCTATATTGAAACTCCAGCTGGAAAAAGCACTATAAAATAATTTCTTCTACCAATATCCATATGGCTTCAGAACTGATTAATGGATGCTGTCATATCCAGAGCTGATGGTGACATTTGTGTATTTAATGTGTAAATAACCTGTATTTAATTTATATTTAATAAAATCACATATTCATTTGGTCCTTTGAGAGTCTCATTTTGTCCCTGTGTACTGTGGGTACCCCACTAGAAATTGTACCTTCCTGCTGGTTCAGATCAATCTAAACTGTTACTGAAGGCAAGAAAACTCCCTGAAAATTTCTGATCAGTCAGGGGAATTCATGAAAGCTCATAATGACCAAACAATAGCCCTAGCTTCTGACAAACTTCTTTCCCTCTCTCCCCTGCTACATCTTAAGCATCCGAAACCAAGAGACCACAGTTTAGATTGAATATTCTGCCACTGCTGCTTTGGAATTTGAAATGGTCTCAGCCAAATGCTGCTCCATGAACTACTTCAAGCACTGTGTGGGGCAAACTGGCTGATCCATTTTTGACCCTGATGAGTCAGGGCTCCTGACTTTAGGGCCTTTAATGCTGAGTAACCATGGCAAGGCAAGGCAAGGTAACATCTTATTCTACTTGTACTGAGTCTGAAAGTTTTCAAGGAACACTTCCAAACTCTGGATCCTATTTATGTTGGGTACAGCTACTGGCAGTTGACAGTGACTACAGAACTAAGCTCCTCTAAAAACCAGATAAGTGGAAACATTCTCTAGTGCTGCTAGCACTTCTGTGCTTTGGGAATTTCTGACAAAATTAACAAGATAGTAATTAAAGTAATCTCAGACAATAAGGAAATTTTCAACAGGAGCAGCCAATAATATCTAGATTACATTCAAGTGCATTTTTTATGTTAGAAAGCTTGTAAAACTTCTTAAATTTTGTTGTTTGGCAAGTTTGAAACCAACCAAGACCTTTTAAAAAGGAATCTGGTTTCAAAATTTTTCAAAGCTATATGTGATGCAACTTTCCTCACTTTTTGTTATGCAATTGTACTCTTGCATATGATGCTAAACTGGGGACTAACCCTTTAAAGCAAGAAAGATGTTTCATGGTTCATGCATAGTCCTCTGATACCAAGTTAAATAAAATCAGTTCTTAGTACAAGGCACCTACTCACTAGTAGGATTTAAACTCCTGAGTCCTCAGTACAGGCAGAAAAAGGGAACAAGGGAGAAGAAATTGAACAGTTTTACATCCCAAAACTGACCTAAAAATGCACAAAAAGTGGGTACTATTGAAGCTCTTTGTTATGGGGCGATTCCTGAATAGTTCTAAATTTATGTGGTTGCTTTCCATAGTTCATTAACTTCATGGATTGCTGCAGACATTTTCCTCTACCTTTCATACAGAAATGAAATATGGAGGCAGCATGTTTTGAAGCAGGGGAGGCAAAGGAAGGTGAGTCCACAGAGCAGTTTGACTGATCTAACATCAAAAAGCCAACTTTGCAAATTTGCAGCTTCCCTGATGGGTGGTTGGTGCATAGCACAACATGCTTCAAAACAAGGCTCCTAGGAAGGAGGTTAATCGATGGGCTAGACTGGGGAGCTCAGCTCTGTCATGTCCCCCAGAGCCCTGTACCATTATTTGCCTGCACAGGCAGCAGGCTGACATGCGGTGTCACATCCTTCCAGTCTGCACACCTCTTTGTCACAAAAAAAACCCGGCATACAGAATTGGGAAGGAAAGGATGGCTCCTCATGCCAGAATGTCACTTTTGATACAGTTTTGAAACACATATGAATTGTACACCAGGAAAAAAAAGAAGCCCTCACAGGTCTTACGATTTTGATATAACTGTAGAAGACTTCAAATTCCTCTTTAATAAACAGTCCGATTTATCAAATCAAAGTAAGTGTCCCTGTACAGACTGAAGATCCTGGGTAGCCTGCAAGGAGATAAAAGGTATCAGAATATACAAGAACAGAGATCGGAGGAAGAAAGTTATGTGGGGTACAAGTACTATTACACAATGGAATATTTTAAGTGCCAAGAAAATACGCCAAGAAAATGACACTTTGTCAAAATCTGTCAAAAACGGTTTCAATTGAAATTGAGAGGCAATATCTGAATGGAGTACTACCTAGAATACTACTAAATATTCAAGAAAAAAACCCGATGATGGGTGATAACTGGTAAGTTCAGAAATTACACAAAATCAAAATGCAACTGACATCGAGCTTTTGATTTTCGATTGCTCATAGTGGCCTAAACTCGTTACATTAGTTCTTAAGAAGAAAATGTTCCATCCTGAGCAGAGAGACAAATGAGAGTTAAGACATTTTATTCTTTTCTTGAAGGGCAGGCAAGATTAAGCATAGCTTGTATAATACAGAAAAGAGCCAAAGAGAAAGCTAGGAGAACAAGGGATTTGCAGATGAACATGGAACGGATAAAAAATACACATCTGTGGCAGAGAAATAAGAAAGAAAGGGAGGCAAACTAAAGTGGGGAGGAAAATCACATAGTATTACACCAACTATCTTTTGATGAATCCTAAAAAATCCCACCAGTGAGAAAGGAAAACTCTGGGAGAGTGGTAGTGACAGGGAAAGAAATGAGTCTATCACAGGCAACTATTAACTTTGAAGCCTAATACTCTTTTGCACAAATAATGGACATGAAAATAAGCATAAAGAAAGTTTATCTGTTTATGGATTTCCGAAATGGTCTGAATTATGAAATCATAGTAGATCTGAATGTAAGCATTAAGGCATCACTTAACATGTCTATGTTTTGTTCAGCTGATATATATTTAGTTGCATTTGAATTTGCTTCTATTTTGATCCACTGTGAACATCAACAGGATTTTACGGTTGTTCCAAAGACAGATCTACCAACAATCCAAAATGGAATTGTCTTGCAGTGTTAAAGAGGAAGAACTAGCTTTGAATTACACCTGTAAGGTTGGCCTGAAATGTAATTTCCCTCAGTGACTCCCAAATCTTCTCTGCACATTACTGTAAAAGATCAGACTAATGAACATGCGGATTCAAAGAAATTTTTGTTTGCTGTTGATTCATATTTTTGTTGAACATACTGTTGTACACAATAGATTGTACCCTGAACTTTTCAACATTTTTCTTGTTCAAAGCTAAGGCTGACAAACTTAAGAAGTCTAGACAGAAAAATGACATATCATAATAGTGATTAGATTTTCTCTTACTACTAACAGGAATGTTAAAGTACTTAGACAGTAAATGAGCAATTTTAATAAACACATGAATAGCCTAGGTATTGCTGGAAATGGAATTTGGAATTATGGTCAAACAGCAGTAATTCTGCCTTCATAGCCCATATAGGAACACAATCACTCTGTTGTTAAATATTTGAAATACAGTGACTCTATAATTTGCTTGCAACAAACACCATTGGCTTAGGTAAGATAATTGTCTTCATCTGAGTCTTCACACAGATCATATCTACCCTGCCGTCAGGGATTTTGGAGACTTTGAACAATGAGTGATACTGCCATATCCCTAAGTATTCCTCTAAGACACTTGTTCAATTATTGATGTCTCTCAACTCAGTGATTATTTGAAAGACATAATGGAATTAAACTCAAAATCAGATTGTTGACATCTGTGACAACAAAACACAAGTAATAAAAAAAAAATAAAAAATCAAGAGAAACATAGTGGGTTTTTAAAGGTGGTGCGGACCACAGTCTGAACAATGAGACAGAACAATTTAGGATTTAAAAGCTCTGAATAATTCACATTGCTCTGAAGGCAGTTGATTGTCATCAACTTCTTTAACAATTAGGTTCTTTTGAGATAACTTTAGAATAAATTTACAGAGATAACACTGGAATAATCAGTTCTTCCATTGGTGAAGTAATACTTCTCTCACAGGACAATCTGACCACAATAACGATTTCCTCTTACTTTTTAATTACATATTTATGTAGAACAGTGAAGAGGATTACTTGTACAGTGAATCTTCATTTTCCAACAAATACTTGACTGGGAACTTGTATACAGAGGAGTTGCAGTGATCTAATGAAAGATGTAACATTGAGGCAGTTTATTTTAACTGGTACAAGTTTGTCTGTAAACATCTATTACAAAAATGATAACAAACTTCTCTTGCATCCCAGACAGCAACAACATCGCTCCAAGTACTTGTCGATTATGTACAAACACAAAAGACACAATTACAAACAGTCTGGTTTCTGTCAGCTCACAAAACACAGAAGGTGCCGGGATCCACCACCAGTCTCACAAACTGTTTAAAAGTTGAACTTTTAACCTTCATATTTAAATACCCTAATTTATTTTAGTGTTAGCCTGCAGTTTTCTCAGGCACCTGGTCTCTCTCGGATCCTGGAGGTAAATGAAGCCCCAAGGCTCCCCTGTATGGTACATGGGGCATTAGGTATTCCAGAAAGATGCTTTTATTTACAGTCACCTTCAGCACTTCCTGCTGGCTACAAGGATAGTCCAAGATTTCTCTCCACCCCATCCCAAAGGCTGTGGGGCCATAGGTTGGTTCACTTGGAGATGATACCGGAGAGCTCTCCCCCAGATGTTTTCTTTTGAAAGGCAACAGTAGAGCCTCAGTAGACCCTGTCATACCATAGAAGAGAGGATCTTCCTATATTGTGCCAGAAGAACTCTTCAGTCAATGATGCAATTTCTTCACAGATAAAAGCCTACTTTCCTTTCTAAAGACTACCTTGCTGTCTTTAGGTATGTTATTATAATTTACAAATTTTAGGAAGAGATAGCTGGAAGGAAAGATAACAGCCTTTTCCAGCTTCAGGCATTTAGTGGGCAGGAAGTGCCAAAAAATACCGAGTGTAGCAGAATGGAGGCCTCCCCAGCCCCCTCTTTTTCACAGCCCTTCAAAACTCATTTAAAAAAAATCAAGATCTACAGGTCAATCAAATGTTCTTTGTAAACAAGTACTTTGTCACAGATTTTCAAAGATATTTGGGCCCTACATATGCAAAGAGATGCCTTTTGCTCTTTTGTTAATGTTATGGAAGTTATGTGAAAACACAGGTGCTCTACCAAACACCAGATGCAGAGTTCACATGCACGCCCTAAGGTGCATAGGGTGAAGAGAGACTGGGTTTATATTAGTACTCCTTTTCCTTACTTCACCGTCCTTCCTGTCTGTGTTTCCACATGAAAAGACAGCAAGCCATGACAGGCGCACAAGGCTGAATCTGCAACTAAAATCCCCAAATTCTGGAAAAGTCTGGTATTACAATATTTTTCAAACATCTCTGCTTGTCTACTTCTGAAAGATGTAAAACACATGGAGACAGAATTTCCCAATCCTGGTCATGTCACATTATCTAGAAAAGGAGGTTAATATTGCATAGAAAATAAAAAAAAAAAATCCCATTTTCCAATGGCTTACAAATATCTGCTCCTATATTTGTCATCTTGTTGCTTACTACTTAAGTAGGCATCTATCCAATTAATGCACCAAGTTTAAAGTTTTAGATACATTAATATATGTTAGTATTACCTTACTAGGACTAGCTTACCTAAAATCTCTATTGCTCTTCCTGAATGTTTGAATTTGTCTTCATTTGTGTGGTAAGCCTGGAGGTAGGAATATGTATGCTCTGGAAACTATGGTGTCAATACATACTGGGTGCTATATCATTCAAGCTAACTAAGAAATAGTCCTTCTTCCTATTCTTTTGTCCCAATGGACACTGGCTAAATTCTTCTGCATTTGTGTATAAATAGTACTCTCTTACATAGGGTATCAGTCCATTCATACATGAAGTATGTAACTTCCTAGAATACTTGAGTATTCCCTCAGGAATAAATCAGAATTGATTTATAAACAACACACAATCAATTTACTAGTCACTCAAGCTATCTGCGTTCCTATGTGTGTTATATGAGTAATGTTACTTTTTCCACTTTTAGCCATTTCCGTGATTAACTCTCATGCACAAGTACACCCTCAACAGTGATTAATGTAACTATTGTAGGAATTGTCAAGCTTGAGAATGTTTACTGGCTAAGAGATATGAGGACATATCAAGATGCTCAGATCTGGGCTAGCAAAATTCCTGAGTGCAAAGTCTATCTCCTACTACCTGTTGTCATGTAACCCAAAATCCAAAATGGTAGCAAGAAACAAGAGTTCATATTGAGCATACTCAGTTAAAATAATAATTTTATAAATGCATATAGTATGGTTATTAACACCGTACAAGCTGTAAATCGTTTAGTCCATGTATAAACTTCCTACTTCAGATTGGATATGTTATACTATAGGTGAGCTATTACTAAATACTGCGGTGGAAGAGGTGGAGCTTGAGAAGGAAGGAGGGATGGGGGGAAGGTGTTTTTAATATTTATTTTACTTTTCATTATCCTACTCTGATTTTGATTGGTAATAAAGTCAATTAATTTCCCCAAGTCAAGCCTGTTTTGCCCATGACAACAATTGCTGAGTGATCTCTCTCTGTTCTTATCTCAATTCATGAGTCTTTTGTTATATTTTCTCTCCCCTGTCCAGTTGTGGATGAAAGTGATGGAGTGACTTCGGTGGGTACCTGGCATCCAGCCAGGGCCAATCCATCACACACCTCTACCTTCCCGAATATTACAATATTGCCAGTATTGATGATTAAGGACTGGTATATTCTATTACTTTCAGCTTCACATTTAGAGTCAGAACTTTGCAACTCTCCAATAAGAAATCAGAAACTGGAAAGTTGGTGCTTTAGCCAAATAATATTCGGCCTTTTCATCGGTTACTCTAGCAAGAATTTCCTCTGCCTGCCTATACTTTACAGCTTTCCTTTGGATTTCTGCATTTATCCAGAGCTGTAACAAAAGTATGTGTGAAACATGGGAACATAGACCATGAGCATTTATGTGCTTTACTGACTAAAAAAAAGAGTCAGGCAATAGTTCTTTTCACAGTGTTCTGCCCAAACTTCCAAGCTAGCTGCGATATCAAGAATCAAGGCTTTCACATTTAACTACTTTTCACAGACTTCAAATATCATCCAACCTGTCAAAGACAGCAACTTGTATTTTTTCACTGAATTTCATTACACTGAATATGTAACTTGAAAAAATGCCAATATTCTGCTCAAGTTTGGCTGCAATGCAATCCAATTACTCTTGTAAAGGAAGTACAGACTGAACTCCCTTCGTTTTAGTACAAAGATGTGCACATGCTGTGCACATGAGGGGACAGTCTAATATGTTGGAGAAAATCTGGAAGAACTCATTCAATGTGAAGATGAGTATTAACTTTCCTGTCCCAGACCCTTTAGGATTTTTTCCACAAAATGGTACAACTGTTCATAAAGAGAGTACCTTGTAAGAACCTAATTCTCTAATGCTGGTCATGCACATGCTTTTAACTATCAACCCATACAATAGATGTCTATTTTTACTTATGTGTAAGGATAAAGAGGTACTTTCTTGCCTCTTTTAGCTGTAAAACTCACACACACAATGCAGCTCTGAAGTGTAAGCTTACTATTGATGATCATTTTAGAATGTTTATCCCCCAAGGATGAAAAAACAATGCCATTTTTTGAAACCCTTTCAACCCGTTCTCAAATATTGATTTTTTTTTTTTTAAGGAAAAATAATTGAATCTGAATGGCAAGATTATAAGTAATGAGAGAAAGAGAATAATGGAGTGAGACAGAATCTGAAGACTTTCTTAAAGTGGCAGGAGTACCTGACTATCATGCAGGCAGCCTGGGGTAAATTAATAGATTCAGAATGAAATTGAGCAACATAGGTCCCAAGAACATTGCTTTTAATCCTAATAAACATTTTTTCTGCAAACCTAAAATGCGTGTTATGTGAAATGATAAAAATGGATGTGTTATTTGGCAGTGGATATGAAAGACCATATCCACTCTGGAGCTTGAGTTAATGTTCCCTGTGTGCCTCAGTTTCCTTATGAGACTGAGCACAACAGTTTCTGGATGGCTGCATAGTCAGTGAGTTTGGCATATGATGGATGTGAGAACAAGCTTGTGAAACAGCAAAAATATGAAAGACCTAACTCCTTAATGTATTAAGATTAAAACACATCTTTGAGATTGATTGAGTTTTAATTAAAACACATATACAAACTTGGTGTTAGAATTAGTAATAGGGTGGGGAAGAATGTCCAGAGAAGCATATACTAGATTGGTTCACTTAATTGTGCAAAACAAAAGCTGAGTGCTCTTTATTGACATACTGCCTGATGTGTCTTATTAAATTAAAAAAGCCAAAACTTGCTCTGCATAACTTCAGGCTGGAAATCAGAAGGAAGTTTCTTACCATTACAGTAGCAAGGGTATGGAACAGTCCTCCAATCAGAGCTGTGCAAGGCAAAAAAATTAAACCATTAATTGGTTTCAAGACCCATAAACTGATCAACTTCAGAGAAATTACAAAAGTGTGTCGATTACAATAGCGTGATTCCAGCCTCCTGCTCTTGTTACAGCTCTGGGCTCCTTTGGGAGTGTTTTAGCAAGGATCAGAAGCATTAGAAGTGCCAGTGTGGTGCATGCAGCCAAACCTTCCCCCAGAGAATCAGAGAGGGCTGGTATATATCTCCTGATATCTGATTGCCCGCCTCAGAAACCACAGAATAAAATGTGGAGCCTTGAGCCCAGTTCTGTTTGTTTTCAGAGTAATTATCGCTGTTGGCAACTCTGACAGGAGAAGGAATGACTCAGAGTGAATCAATATGTCCACAAGCAAAAGCAGAATGTTCACAGCCTAAACAGGACACAACCACAGTTGCATAAGCACAGCTATACTACAGTCATAATAGAGAAACCTATCAAACATGATACAAACCAAAGATCAAATTTGCCTGCCATTAATATGCACAGTGCACATGAAACCTGAAACCTGAAACACTATTGCATTAAAAAGTTTAACAAATAACTACCTATTATTGTGTTGAGTGAATGTGGGCTGCAACTGATGTCAACACCAGTTTTGTTCTGAGACAAATGAGGATTTGCAAATTTCAAGTACTAAAAAAACACCCCAGGACCTGAAATAAAGGTTATAATAGAGACCAGTCTAAATTACTGACCCTACACTTGGTGCATTCCACATTTATCAACTGCTTAATGTAAAACAGCCATCATCTTGGAACTCTCTGATTCAATGGAGTTTCTTCCACTATGGCTCAGCTCAACCAAGGGAAAATAGCATCTGCCTCAGAATAACATAGGCCATAGCTTGTGGGAATAGTATTCTAATGTAAAGTGGAACATTTGAATTGGAACTCTTCCAGATTCAGGAAGATCTGACACTAGGTCAACTTTCTGGTCTAACCCCTTGGCTATGAAAAGGAGGGTTATCATCTGCCACAAAGGCACGTACAAGTAGTGGCTGGAGACAAGGCTAAAAACTGAAACAGGTCTTGACTATTGGAGGCTGGATGTGTCTGCAAGGACCTTAAAGCAATGTGCAAGGGACTTCAGAGACTGAGCAACTTTTCTGAAAATGATAAAGATTTAAATAGAATTTCTGTTCCTAGTTCCACTTCAGATCAACTCTCCTATCTCTGTGTTTTATTACCTCACTTTTGTGAGCCCTATGGTACACATTAAAAATATAAAGCGCCTGGTCTGCCCTGGATTTGCTTCCAATCTCTGTTAGCTGCTACATTCCAGCATGCTCTTTGCCATCCTTGGCAAGATAAGTCTTAAACAAGACTGAGGTAGCGGAGCTGTGTTTAAAATTAGTATTAAGGCTATTTAGCCTTATAGCCTGTAGGAAGCAAAGGAAATTTAAGGTGAGCTAGTCCCTCTGAGACAGCACATATCAAATATTTACCAAGTAAGGCACAATCTTAATGAAAGACCATCTTCAGAGCTACTGCTAAACATTTAATAGGCAGTGGTGGGTGCATAAGATAATGCTACTTTTTTTGTTGTTGTTGTGGGGATTTTTGTTCTTGTTTTTGTTTTGTTTTTGCCAAACAGATTCCAAGACATTAATTGCTTGCAAACAAGGACAAAGTCACATGAAATATTGAATTGATGGTCATCAGGTAGTTGCTATAGAATTTCTACCAATAGGAAAGCTCATATTCCATTATCAAATGCTGTAATTCTTTTTTTTTTTCAAAACCACATGTATTTGTAGTCCAAAAATCAAACCCCCCTTCTATAGTGCTAATACCTACCTGAAACCTTGTCATGCCACTTTTCACACAGACTCATTTTCTGGAGATGCTGCGGAAGACTGGAGAATGGTGCTGACATCAAATCAATCCAAAGAATTTATAGCAAGTTCATAACATATTATGAAAAATCCTTCATACTAAAAGTCAGCATAGTCAGTACTATCTGCAAGAGGTCATCACTACCACGAACTCTTTCCTGATCCTCTTGAGTGAAGTTTGAGTTTACTGAAATTCTTGCTGGAACATGGAAGAACTGTTTTTTCTAAGTGCCTGAGACTTTCAAGTATTAAGATTTTTGGACTCAAACCGACAGCTTGTATGCAGATATTTTCTTCATTTAGGTCTTTACATAGGAGGCCAGGTGTACTGTCAACAGACTGTTTGGTTCAAATGATATGCAAAATACTTGGCTATACACCAGATAGGTATCTGTAGAACATAAGTATGCTGGTTTTGGTTGGAGGAGAGTTAATTTTCTTCACAGTGGTTAGTATGGGACTGTGTTTTGGATTTGCACTGAACAGAGGATTGATAATACAGAGATGTTCTTGTTATTGCTGAGCTGTGTTTACACAGAGCCAAGGCCTCTTCTGCTTTTCATACAGACATGCTGGCAAGGAAACTGGGGGTGCGTAGGAGGATGGGAGGAGACACAGCCAGGACCCAAACTGACCAAAGGGATATTCCAGACCATATGACATCATACTCAGTATATGAAGTGGGGGGAAGAAGCAGGTAGTGGGGACACTTGGAGTGATGGCGCTTGTCTTCCCAAGTAACCATGACGCGTGATGGGGCTCTGCTCTCCTGGAGACGGCTGTACACCTGCCATCCCTGCCACGGGAAGCTGTGAATTAATTCCTTGTTTTGCTTTGCTTGTGTGTGCAGCTTTTGCTTTTGCTATCAAACTATCTTTATCTCCACTCACGTATTCTCTACCTTTTACCCATCTGGTTCTCTCCCCAGTCCTGCTGGTGGGGAAGTGAGCAAGTGGCTGTGTGGGGTTCGGTTGATGTCTGGGGTTAAACCATGACAGTCAAGAAACTGGATTTTATATGCAGGCCACCTCAAATCTTTATTTGCTGGCCAAAGGAACTGTGTTTATTTCTTCTCTGGAAATGCTCTTCACTTGAAGAGATGACACTTTGCACCTTCCGCATCTCTGTTCTATGGCTTCATTGCTGTTACCACAAAAAATCTGAATATTTCCAGTGTAGATTAAAACAAACAAGTTCTGAATTTAAGGACTGGACAAATTCAGTTTTAATATTTTCTGTACAGGAGATTTGTCTCCAAGACATGTTGTGCAAGAGACTCACCATCTCTTTAGCAGTCAGTAATTTTGATTTATAGCTGAACTCTTACATAGAAGAGAGTAGTTATTCCCGTTCAGGTTAGTGGGGCAGAAATCTCTATTAATAAAGAATTTTTGGTAGAATTTAAATAAAGTAACTAATAATTTAAGTAATTTACTGATTTAAATAATTAACTGATAATTTAATTTTTAGTTCATTTGACAGTGGGGAAAAAAGCTGTAGAATTAGAAAATGGAAGACATTTCATATTTGTATTTTTTTACAACTCAGTTTTATTTCCGATAATAGCAGGAAGATGCTTCAGCAGATCATTGAGTCTATTTCTAGCTGTCCAGAAAATTCAAATAATTTATTTCAAAACAAAGTCTTATTGGAAAAAAAAAAAGAATATATGCCAACTGGCTCTATTACAACACAAGATTTGCCCATACAAGCATAGCCCAAGTGTATCCCTGCAGGGTTTTGTGAATCTGGAGGTTAGCCACCAGCACCTGCAGACTCACTAAGATGCTTCTGACATACCCAGAAACAGAACTTCAGGTGCACAAGAGATTTAGTATCAAAGAATTCAGGTCTCAGAATGCGCAGATTTCTCAGAGACTTGGCAGTAACTGAACACTGAACAACACAAACATGAAAAATGTTTTAGGTACTTAAGCCCCAATATGATCACTAATATCTCCATCTGGGAAGGTTAGAGTTGTCTAGTCCTTTCTTTTGTTTGTTTGGTTTGTTTTTTTTTTCTTTTGTTTTGTTTGTGTGTTTCTTTGTCTTGTTTTGTTTTGTTTGAGGAGCCCCCAGCAATTCTATGTGCAACATAAAAGAACTCTCAGTACTTAAATAAAAATATTCTTCCCCCTGTAATGAACAAGCACCAAATTGAATTACAGAGCTTCATGCTTTGCCTCTAAAAATTCTCCAATGCACACATATGTGACCCTGCATCACTTCAAGAAGCTGTTATTTCAGATGCTAGAGGCATGCATTACCAGACGACCGTGCCCAGAACAGTTGATCCTGTTTCTCAGAGGACTACCCAGCCTAAGTGGCACATCCTACTGATATCACTTTCTTCCTTCCAGGACTACCGCCTCAGCATCACCTTCAGTAGCACAGATGCAGCTTCCATACAGCAGGGCTTTGGCTTTATTTGACTGAATGGGGTAACAAAGACTCACCAAACGGGGAAAAGTAAGGCACCCGATCCTGGTGAAGATGGTCACATCACTTAGTAAAAATGTAACTGCACACTGCTCCGCAGACAACCTCTTCCAAATGTATTCACCACAACTCTCCAACAAAAAGTCCAGTTCCATGCAGCAGCAGAAACACTATATACCTATTCAAACAGAACTGGCAGCAACGATGAAGAGAACCTGATCATGCCCATCCACCCCACACTTCCACGAAGGCACCAGCTAAGGAGAACCAGTCTTCCTTCCAGCCTTTATCAAGTGAACTGACACTTCTCCTCAGCAATGATTTTCAAAAGTAAACTAGACAGGGTTATTTTAATCTACAACAGCCTATTAAGACTTCCTTGGTCAGTGTGAAGTCTGTATTCCCCATCAGAGAATATTTTCTACTTGAGTTTCATTCATTTATTATAATGCTACTGAATTTTGCTGTAAGGTGGACAACCTACTCTGTAGCTGCACCATCAGTCTTTTATACAATTGTAGCCCTCCCTGAACACTGACAGTGAATGAATACCTGGTAAATTCAGAATAAAGAAAATCATGTCTATTTTTGAATCTACTTCTTATCCCAGATGACTTCCCATCAAAACCAGTGAATGCTTTCTGTTGTCTTTAATGGACTTGTCTCTTTCTTCTGCGTAGAATATAACAGATTTTAAACTTTGAGTGATGTTAATTACTTCAGCCAAAAAAACAAAAAAAAAGAAAGAATCCCGGTTATTACTTATAACTGTGGCAATCTGGCAACAAAGTACAAATATGCACCTCTTTTTCAGAAATGCAGCTTCCACGATGACCATGCAATATCACCTTTTCTTTGTTACATGGTGGTGTAAAACACCCACTCTTTCTCTCTGATGTCAAAACAATAAACGAAAACTGAGAAATCCTGGCATGCATTGCTACATATTCTTAAATATAGGAATGAAAATATATACCTCTCACAATTTTGTTGAGTATAATGATTTGATCCTCTGACAGAGAAATATCAGATGCATATGTATAGCCTCATCACCAAAGTTATTTTATATAGCTTCTGTTATGAGCTTCAATAGGGATGTTTGCACTGTAGTTCTGGCAGTGCCAAGGCATGTTCCACCCTGTACCAAACAGCCACTGATGAGCCCCCTCTCCAAAACTACCAAATGTATTTCATTAAGGTTCTTTGTAGATCTAACCTCAGCCTCATTTCTGTAAATAAAAATCATATGTCTTGTGTGAGCCAAAGGGAAACAAATGGTAGCATGAGATAAATCTGCTTAATTTGTTTCCACACAGGCTGATAATATTTTATGTTCTTAGTCATTCCAAATTACTACATGCCTCTCTCCTGTCACGGAGAGCTTTTACTTACTTATTGCTTGTGTGCCTGTGTGTGCATCAGCAACCTTTACTGCCAGGATTTGTGTTTTTTGAATGGAGCTCCAGCCAATACTTTATACTCCAGCCAATAATTTACACATCAAATTTATGCATTTATGTATTTATACATCTGAATTTGCAGTCCCTGAATAACAGTTGTCCTAGACTGAAGACATTACATTTGAACCAGCAAATACGCATCAGATTCAAATTTCCACATATATTTGATTAGTAACTGGAAGCATAAAGTCTCTCATTTTTGATAGTTGTTCACAGGAAGCTTATTTACAGAGGAGCAGTCACTGTCAGTTTTACATGACACAGTTGACAGCCCTTGCTTGGGGGTTGGATTTATTCTCAACGGTCTCTGACCCAGTGCCTTGTACTGTACTTCAAACAGTGCTCCAGGAATGAAGCAGTTTCACAAACTGCCTTTGAAGAGGCATTCTCTTTGCTTTTGGATCTGACCATTATCTGCTGGGTTGGGGGGCAGTTAAGTCCAAAAATAGCTGTGGGGAAATTAAAATGCTATGTTGCCCTGCCACCTACTTCTATTATTACACCTAATTATTGTGAAAACCTTTCCTCAGGTCTCACTAGTAACTTTTTCACTTAAATAACTTGTAATAATATCTGCCAGCAAAGGTCTTTTCTGATTCAACTATAGTTATTTTAAATTCCCTAAATCACACTTGTAACTTTCTTGAGACAAGTTTTACAGTGACATATCCACTGCATAACTCTGTCAGAGGCACAGCAAAACCTGACTTTGTGAGTCAATTTTTTTTTTCTGAAACTGATTGTATTGACATGCTTTATACTATAGATAGCGTAGGAAATTCAAGTTTTAGTATTAGACTTAGATGTGAAATCAGCAGAGAAAGTGCACTTGTCTTAATGAGTAAATATCTAATTGCTCTTAGTGTGTTTTCTTGCATATTAGCATCACTTACTTCATATACCATCAGAGTTGTAGAACTACTCAGCAGGTTACTAGTTGGTTTTTTTGATTTCTACTGAAAGACAATAACCCTAGGAAATAGAAGATTTTCTTGTGAAAAGTACAAGTTTCAGCAAGAATCAGGAAAAATATGATATATCTGGATTTCCCTAAATAGCCCAACGAGTCAGCTACGTGGCTGGACTTTTTTTATCCTGAGCTCTTGCATATAGACTGATCATTCCTTAAAAATACAGATTCCCAGGAGTTTACTCAATAGAATTCAATATAATTGAGTCTTGATGCTTTGCTTGAGAGATGAATAGTCAAAAAGCATCAAAAGAAGTATGTTACAGATCAGCTCCAGAAGTTTTGAGCCTTTTTTACTTTAAAAATTTTCTATTTTTTCTTCTGAATGATTAAAATTAAATGTATCAGATTATTGCTAATATTAAAAAAGATAAAACTGGGTAACAACATATTGTCTATGTTGCAGTACACTGTTCCTGTAGAAGAAAGATTGTCCCAGCTCCACAGTTCTTCCAGGACTGTCACACTGGGCCCATGTCTCTGTGTCCTGGTCATAGATTCTTGCTGTTTCAGTTAATCCTCAAGTTTTGGGATATAATAATCAATTAGCTACAAAATATGCGGACTAGTGATGACAGCTCTTCAGTAGAATTAATAAGGTTTTATATTCCCATAGTTGCTTTCCTGGCATGTCTCTAAGAACTGTTTAAGCCTGATACTTCAGAAACGACCTAAAAAGCAGTTCCTCCATCACGCTTTTACAATCAGTTGCGTATTTTTATATTTTCTCACCTTATGTCACCAATAAGGCCTTATGCCCCACTCTGGCTACATATTACTACAAAACTTTCAGTAAATTCTTTCTTTGATATGTTGTACTACACAATATCTTAAGAAAGGTTCTGGACAGTCTCACTTGGTCTGTCAAAAGGACTAATAAAGCTTTTTAAGCACTTTGTCAGATTATGATTATCTTTATGTGGGTTAAATGCTGCTCATATTATATATAATCCTGTCATGTTTGAATAGCTGCAAGTGAAAAATCCAGCTGTACTCAAGAAACAATGTTTGCAAATCTTGAATAAACCATTTATACTATTTAAACAAAAGTGGAAATCAGCTCTGGCATTTTAGTGCCTTGCATGGTGATTTTTCTTTATTAAGACAAATTGTACTTTCACAATTTCTCATAATCCAGAGTACAAGTAGCATGTGAAATTAAACTTACTTTTTAAAAAATATTTTTAGTTTTATTCCATTGCAGACATCAACAAAAGACCAAAATAATGACAGTGGGTTTTAGAAGATGGCAGGGCATGTAGCCATGGCAACAGAGAACTCTTTGTGTACTCACCTCCCAGGTATTTACTGAATTTGTCAGGTGATGTCAACATGCACCAAGTTACTTGGTGCTACAGACACCATTTTGGCAGTACCAGAGATGGCTAAGTTAGTACTGGCTCAGCTACAGTCCCCTGAGCAGCTAAAGTGTACTAGAAGTGTTGTCTTCCAGGCTTCAGAGTCAGCTGTGCTAACTTTCCTGTGTAGTCTGATGCTCAGTCAGAAAGTAATCTGCCTTAGGTTTATTAAAAACAATAGTGCAATCAGGAATGCCAGTACAGAGGAAAAAGATTAGACATTGCTTTACATAACACAATACCTGTGGCACCATTGCAGACCTCCCCCTCACCCCTAAAGTACTGAAGTGACACAAAGTTAAATATTTGGAGACAGTCAAATGAAATACAGTATACCAGTTCAAGTCAAACAACCTGAAAAGAAATGCAATGTTTTGATATTCCTGATGAAAAATGAAAAAAAAGACAGAAAAAGCAGTCTTTCTGAGCACAATTTCCATGTTGTGCTCTCTGGGTTTTCTTAAGAAGTATTACTTTTAACTGCTCAACACTATTTTAAATTATTTTAAATTGCACTGTTTACGTAACAGACTGAATAGAAACATATGCAAACATGCTTAGACAAATGTTTTTTGCATTTGACCCTTATCAGAGAATCACGGAATGGTTGGCATTGGAAAGGATCTCTGGAGATCATCTAGTCCAACCGCCCTGCTAAAGTACAATCACCTGGAGCAGGTTACACAGGATTGGATCCGGGTGTGTTCTGAATATCTCCAGGGAAGGAGACTCTACAACCTCTCTGGGCTGCCTGTTCCAGTGCTCTGTCACCCTCAAAGAAAGGAATTTTTTCTGTACGTGTAGATGGAACTTCCTGTGTTTCAGTTTGTGCCCATTGCCCCTTATCTGGTCACTGGACACCACTGAAAATAATCTGGCCCCATCCTCTGGACACCCACTCTTAAGGTATTTGTACACATCTTCAAACATCTTTTCTCCAGCTAAACAGGCCCAGCTCCCTCAGCCTTTCCTTGTAAGGAATGGGCTTCAGTCCCCTCATCATCTTTGTAAGATGGTAAGACTCCTCTCCCTTTCCCAGCTGTGTCTACTTACAAAAGTCATGAGAAGGGGCAGGGAAAAGAAGTGTTGCAAGTCAAAAGGATTGAATTTTTATGTTAATACTTAAAAACGTCCTGCACTCAAGTAAACTCTTACACATAAATTCTAAAAACTTGGCAAAAAGGAATGTTGTTTACCCGACACCAGGTGGTTTTCCAGGGGCACTGGGGAGGAGTCATTACAACATTAATGATCACTGAGTATGGATTTGAGGAAGATCTTAAGGTCAGCCACAGCTGTCAGTGTAAATAAAGATCAGTGAGTTACTAGGCAAGGAGTATTCTGTCACAAGCCATATACTGATAGATAATCATGTGATAGAAACATAGAATACCAGGTTGGAAGACACCTCAAGGATCCTCTGGTCCAACGTTTCTTGTCAAAGTGAGAATGAGACCCAAGTACTGCCCTTGACCTTGCAACCCTAAACAGATACTAGCAGATTCAGAATTGCTTGCCCAGCCACTTTCTCCTGTTCATATTTAGTATATAAGCAAATTACATTAATGATTAAGTCCTTCTTAACACTTTACATATGTTGTCCATTAGCAATATTACCAGAGGATCTGCCAATAATTTTTTTAATGTTTCTGCTACTGAGGCCTGCTCTGCAATTAGCCAATGTAAAGAAAAGCTACAAATCACAGGAAAAATGTTGTGAGTTTACGTAATTCAAATATCACATTACCACTAATGTGCTACAGTGTTTCTCTAGAAGATTTTTAGTAATCTGGATAAAATTTTCTACAGATTTATTAATGTGATAGCTTGTCTCAGACCCCTTAGAGTGTGCATTCTAGCTAAACTGAGCGATACTTAAATGACTTAAGGTGGGCTGTTGTGTTTGTTTGTTTGTTTGTTTTTTAAACCCTATTATGGGCAAGTTATTTATTTTAAACAGTGGCAAATATCCTAAATCAGAACAGAACTGCCAAAGTTAAAAAAAAATATGGAAGTTTTAAGTTCACTGTTATTTTTAGATATTTGTCAAACAGTGAAGGATTTCAAAAGTTTGACCCTTTGTAGCTCCTTCCATCTATGCAAACTTGTAACCTATTTTTTCAGTCCACAGAAAATATTTTTCTCTTCTGTTTTACTTGGCTTGAATTTCAATAGAAACTTCTCTTTCCCACAGTGTACTCTGAAATGTCAGAGAGAGAGAGAGAGATCAAGCATTTTCTTAATGGATGATGGAATTAGCAGTAAAGGTCTGTGACTTGCTAATTTTCTGTCAGCAACCTCTTCTGCAATGTGTATGCTAATTCATCACTATGCCCTTCAAATTTGAAAAGGCATTTATAATGTACCCTCAGGAGGCGTGCCTTGGCCAGTCTGCCAGCCATGTGTTAAAGAAGGAGTACACACAGCAACCCTAACCCTTACTGTAGGACATCCAGCTTGCCCTTGAAGGATAGGACAGAAGGGCAACCTGTACTGCATCAACTACCAGGGGTTTCAAAACAAACCAGTAAAATGTTCTAAATCTTCTAACTGCCAGTCAGAAAAACACCTGATGAACCTGAAAAGCAGGCTTTGCTTTTTCGAGTCACTGTATATGAAGATGGGGTTGGTTTATAAATAAAGTGATGAAAAGTAATGATGTGGTTCATGTTTAAATAGAGCAGCAAGTAATAAGACAGAGTAAAAGACCTCATGTTACTTTAGCTTAAAAGTCATGCAAAGTCGCGCATCTCCGAAATAAAAAGCAAAACTGAGGAAAGACAACTTGTAGCTCTGGAAAAGCTCCAAAAATATGGCCTGTATATATACCCCAGGAAAGAAGGATCTGACTGCATCCTCACTGAACAGCAGTCTTCACTCCAACTGTGAGAGAGAATTCAACCACACAGTTTCTAATTTCAAGCTTTGCTTTGGATATTATGTACTTCTAGCTCTGTAGCTGAAGCACTATTAAAATCAAACTTACTTTATCTTTCTTATTAAAACTGTAAATGGGCTTGGAGTATCGGCTAGCTATTAATCTACAGGAAATGCCCTCTGACTGGATCAGCACTGTATGAATCTACAATATAGAGAATTGATTATGCCTGCACATCAGTATCATTTGTGGCTAAGACCTTTTTAATTTACTTAGGAAACAGTAATATAAACTCTTGACTGGTATTATAACTCGTATTTCCCGAGCTGCTGTCAGCTATTCTGATAAGAGAAAAACTAGAGTAGCTGACAAGTTGATGCTCATGCATAAGCACATAAGATAGAAGGCGAGTCCTGTGGAAAAATATGTGCTTTGCTCAGAGAAACATTTTGTTGTGTGCTTATCTTTGAATACAAGTGCAACCTCATTATTTTTTTGAGCTGACTCAGATGTTTAATATCAAGTATATGTTGACCAAGCTGGCAGAACTGAAACCACAATACTATGGACTTTGCAAGTCTGAGCCCAAGAGGCCTTTCATCTCAAAAAACAGTGATTACTGATCATACTGCAAGGTCATCCAGCCACTACTGTTACACGCTCAGTATCAGTCAGCTGCACAAAATGTATCAAAAACCATTTAGAATTAAGCTTGCATTGACATTATTTAATAATTTTTTTTAAAAATACTAGGCAGAAGTACTAAAAAGTTTGAAGCAATTGCAACATTATAAGTTTACCTACAGCTTGCAATGACTTCATATCAGCTAACTCCAGTGTAGCAACTTGCTTTGCTCTGAAAGCAGAATTTAATTAGCTCTATGACAACCTAAAAACAAAAAGAAGCTTTTCAGACCAGTTGGTGGACAAACACTTTGTAACAAAGACCTTTTTATTTCAAGAAAAATGAATCACCACACTTTTTGTTTAGGCAATACTTTTTCAAATCAAGTCAGCCTTAGGAAAACCACAAAATCACATATTTGTGTTAAAATACTATTTTTTAAGAAATGAGAATAATTCTAAACATCCACGACCTACATGGCTATTTTAAGTTATTAGTAATATTTACAGGGGTTTTTACTAATTCATCTTTACATTCTTATAGCAGAAATTCAGTTACTGGAATTGAGACACTATAGCAACTGTTCAGATGGTTTAAATATAAAACATATACAGATGGGATGAACTCAGATGATCACTTCTTATTATAAACTACATTATTTACCCTCATTAGTATGATTATGCACAAGCTAACAACTAAAGAGGGAAATCAGACCACAGGGTTGACCAGTTGCTGATCAACTTCCACAGGTTTAAATGCTACCAAATTCCCTGGTGTACTTTGGACTTCCTCCAGCTAACGTCTTCCCAAACAGTTCAGTTGACAGTATGAGCCAGGAACTGGTTCAGTGATCAGTGTGAATGTGATCACCTTTTGAGGGTAAGAGAGTTTACATGCATGAGTATGTATGCATGAGGGGCAGGGGAAATTCCATTGTCCATTAAAAATCACAGAAACACAGAATAATTTCTGTTTGAATGGACTCCTGGTGGTTATATGGTCCAGCCCCTTGCTCACAGTAGGGCTAACTTCAATAGATCATTGCTGAAGCCCCTGTTCACTTCAGTTTTCAAGATCTTCACAGATGGAGGCTCTGCAGCATCTCTGAATCACCTGCTGCAGTGTTTGGCCCCCCTCACTGTGAAGACTTTTTTCCTTTCACTGGTCAGCATTTCCTTCGATGCAGTTTCTCTCTGGTATCATGCCACTTTTTGCAGTGAAGGTTCTGGCTGAATCCTCTCTATAGACTTCCATGATATAGTAAAGACACTGGTGAGACCCTCCTGAGCCTCCACTTCTCCAGACTGCACAAATCAAGGTTTTTCAGCTTCTCATAATCTGTGCTCCAGCCTGCCAAACACTGTGGTGTTTGGCATTCCACTTCAGTTTGTCTTTACCTTTGGAAGCACAAAAGCAGACAGGTATGCTCCAGCTTAGTGTCATTGTGCAATGTCCTGAGTGTGCTTTCCACACTTTTTTGTGTGCAGCAACACTTCCCATGAAATAGTGCCTTAGCAATTTCTCTGCATCATCCTGTCTGTGTCAAGCATCAAACTTCTTCCGATTACTGGTCTATAGGTAAAATCGACTCAAATAAATGGAGTAGCACATGCTCAAGATAACGATCTGTATTAATTTTTGCCTACAAAATCTAGTTCAGGATATTCTAGCAGTGTTGCATAGAATCATGCTGGCACGACACTGGATATTGGAAGCACTATAGCAACATTTCCATTGAAGCTAATCCAATCAGCATTTTAATGAAGAAACCCTATAATGAAAACCAGTATGCAGTAATCCAAGCAGAAATCTTCACTAATGTGGTTTAATTCCTCCCAGTATTCAGGTTCCTCCTTTTATACATAGCTCTGGCAATTCTACATTGTACTGAGATGTGCGATATAGACGGTCTTCAACAGAACTGATTGTATTCACTGTGAGTAGAGCCTGAAAAGCTTCCTTGTCCTACCAGATGGCATGGTTTTGACTCCTGACACAGAAATTAACTTATAACTAGTCTTTAATATGAAAAAAAAAAAAAAAAGAAAAAGGAAAAAAAAAGAAAAAGTTACTGCTATTTTGAAATCTGTTTGTTATCTGTTTTTTCAGTGCAGATAGTACTTCTGACAGCCCACTTTATAATTAATCCTGACATCTTTGATGGTCTGTTTCAACATAAAGCAATGGTATTTTCTTGTTATACTGACATTTCACATCCCACTGAGTTCAGAACAAAGGTGGTTTTGCTGTGTTGCTTGAATGTTAAGTTTAGAGTAAGAGTTGACAATTTAAGACATGATTGATATACAAAATCTGCATCGGATTCTTAAAAAAAAAAGTCTTGTCCTGTTAAAATCCACAGTATTTCCTGGAGTGGTGCATTAAAAGGATAAATATATACTGCTGCCAGTAAGTTAACATTATATCTAGATAACACGAGTGTTAGCTTTCTTTAAATGATTTCAAGACTAGTTATAAGAATTTTCTACTTCGCCCACATCTGCAGCATTTAATTTTGTTGCAGATGGACAAAAATTCAATCCGTGGACCTCTACCACGGGTGAGGAGGGAAATACATGACACTTGGAAGCTTTTATTTGTGCCCTCTTCTAACTTCACGTGCCCTTTACATGATTGCATCAGAAGAGTGTAGGATATGGCTACCTGTACTTGTTTGGGATAAAGGACAAAGATGCAAAACCTGTTTTCCTGGCTTTTTTTCAGCCAAGGACAGTTCAACATTAGCTGAACTGTCAGTTATGAGCTTTAAAGCTTCTGTGCTCTACCATGTAATATAAAAGAAATGTTACATTGTCTGCCTCACAACATATCTCACTGAGCTGTTTTATAATCCTTTTCCCACAGCTTTGCTGGAGTAGTCATAGGGATTTGGTAGGTTTAATTTTATTCCTTTGAAGCTATGCTTATTTGTTGATTTTGTACTGTAATCAGCTAAGGCAGGTGTTGGGATTCGGCTTTAACCATGATTATGGTTCATTTAAACGATACTGAAGGAAGACTTATCATCATGTAGCTAAAAGGAGCAACTTTATTACAGAAATTTAGTGTCTTTACTGAAGTTAGGAAATCTAATAGCTTATGCGAAGTGGATAATGTTCCTAAATTGTATTAAAGATCATTCCCAATAGATTTTATAATTTTAGTGCAAAATTTACACATGTAAATAATCTCTATCTCAACAATAACAGATATTGGTGCACCAGCCTTGAAACTATAATTAAGCTTTTTGATCTATTCACCTAATATTGTGTCACAGCATAAACACCAAGTTCATCTACAAGTCGCAAATGCAAACAGGACAATGCTAAGCTCAAGCCTCTTATAAAAAATCCTGCATATTCTCGTTATCACTGTCCTGTCTCTTACCAGCGAGATATATCAGCATATAGCACTTTTAGCAGATCTGCTGAAAGTAGCTATAAACAAAGAAGACTGGGTATATCTACCCTCACTTTGTTGTATAAATACAATTTTGTATATGGGATTTTTTTTTTTTAGATTTTTCAAGGTATTTTCTTGTATTGAAGATTTACACCAGCAGACTGAAAGAGCTATATAAAGATAAAGATTCCATAAAGAGACATGGCTGCAAACATTTTTGTAACCTTCCAAGCGGTATGTCTCATACTGGTGGCCCAAAAATAAATGGCAAGACTACACCACCCACACTGCAGCACTTCTCATGCAGCAGGGTGTGGAACAGAGAAGAATTATCCTTTAGTCATTCTGCCCATTTTGAGCAACTGCCATTTGTACAGTTGTAAAGAGAGAAAGCTTTCCTTTACTACGGGGTACTGGATTCTTTAATTTGTTGCAGCAGGGTTCATTTATAACCTGGGATAAATGGGCTAGGTGACTCTCTATACATAAACAAATACACACATATTATAAACTCTATACATAAACACAAAAACTTTTTAAGCTTCTGTGTGTCTTCTCTGGTTTGCAAGATCAAAGAATTCATGAAACAACTGTGACAATATTGATCCTATAGTGCTCCAAAAAACAAGGGAAACAGTTCTTAAATTTGTATAATTATTTTGATTTACCACTGAGAAGTAAAGATGGGCAAAATTTTGCTTGCCTGCTGTTCTCTCATAAATTGCTTAGTTAGTTGCCACACAAAAGTCTGATTTTGAAAATACTTTAGCAAAACACATGCCAAATGGATTTTTGTACACAGACTGAGTCACACTATGGATGATCAATAGTAAAGCTGTGTGCTGTCACTGCACCAGGTCCTTCCAGTGATATTTACTGAATAATTATTTGAATGCACTACAGCATAAAAAGGAACACTATGTGTGTTCTCCTGTTGCATCGAAGAAGGGATACCAAGGCCCAGCTTTAATATGGTGAAGACAGGAAGTTATGATGGAGCGGTTTTCCATTCTCATTACAATAATTGTCATTCATACTCTGCCATTTTCCATTCCTGTCAGAATCTTTGTTGGAAAGAAGAGATTTTCTGTTTAAAATCAAGATGTCCAGAGCCTTCCACTCTCTCTAATGTTTGTGTGAGAGGCACTTAGCATTTCAGAGAACTTAGCCCAAAGCTTCTCATATTCTCTAAAAGACTGCAGAAGGGTGAAGAAAAATGTTCTTTCTGTCCTTCAGCTTTGCTCAGTTGGCTTATCCTGCTTTCTGTTATGGGCTGAAAAAACTTTCTGAGAGACACATAAAAACTTAGCCATTCAAAATTCAGTTCTTAAAAGAAGTGTATATAAATCCTATATATAGGTATATGCACCTACCATAATGATGAAATGTTTCTGAACACTTGAAAAAAAATTGGTAACTGAATTACATATGTATTTCTAGAGTGTGAAAATCTAAAAACCTAAGTTATATCTAGCATCACGATGAAAAAAAAATTACATATATTATATTCACAAAGCTTTTGATCATCGTGTGCATTGATAGTTACCCAGGCATAACTTGTCTTCCAGGTGGTTTTTGAAACTAGTAAATGAAAAGATTCTGAAGTGCTCAAAGAGGGCTAAAGAAACAGCAGACCACTAAAGAGAGGGAAGGAAAGAAAAGCTAAAAAAGGTACCAAGAGAAACAGAGACCCTAAGAGAAAGACAGAACAGGCTCAAATCTAGCTAACAATATACTAATTCCATATATCACTGGTAGGACATACTGAGAAATAAGAACTTAAGATGGTCAATAAAGGAAAGCAGTAGCTAAAAGGCTTACTCCAGTGTAATGCAACCCAGAAATTAACCCTAATCTGTCTCTTACATTGGAAAGTCTCCCCTCTTAAATAAATTGCAGTGTACTTTTTGCAATAAATTTGTGTGCTTAAATTTTAAATGGCATGGAGTTTTTTTCTTCTTAAGTGGATACTTCTTGAGTGGAGACTCCACAGTATTTTCTGAAATTTCATGGACTTTTTCTCTCTAGCTTGGTGAAATCTTATGAAAGTCAGAAGGCCAAATATAAGATTTTTTAGTAAATCCTTCTATTTCAGTTTTTATCATAGGTTTGTTTACTGGTCTGCAATTTCTAGCCTTCTCCCATTATGCAGCCTGATTCAACAAGGCTCTACTTGTAGATATATTATACTTTGTTACAATAATTGCTTCCTATAATTATGGCAAATTACTTTTGCACTGTCTTCTGAATCTGTACTAAGCTGCTGAACTTTTGTATGTTAATCTATAGCAGGAAAGCATGAACATTTTTGACAGGTTTTCAAACTGAAGCAAACATTACCAAAATAAGCAAAACACAATGTGTTTGCAATTAATTAGTTTAACCAGAGCACCTTAATTTCTCATAAACAGAAATTATACAAAGAAAAAATAATTTAATTATAAATATACTTGCAATTGAGCATAATGGTGCCATCAATTTTTTAGCAGACTCCACATTACAGTCCATGGGGGATCTGTTAAAATATTGATAGCAGGATATGGCCTATTATGAGGACACAAAATGTGTTCTATTTTAAACAGAGAATTAATAAAGATTTGTTTTGGGAGGATGTAAGAAGGATAAACGCTAAGGTTTACTTCAGTATATCACTGGAGCATAGAAGGAAATCTGAATTATTATCTTCTACTCTTTACTTTGCCTTGCAGCATGCATGTTATTCATGGGGGGGGGAAGAACAGCATGAATTAAAATATTTCTATTATGTTATATATAAATATATTTTTTCCTCTCTTCTATATAATAAAAAACTATAGTTCCCAGATGGATCTGAGTACTCAAGGCAGTGGAATTCTTTTCATTCTTTTCTGCTTTTATCTCATTCAGGTTTACCAGAATGGCAAAAGATTTTTTCATTGTTCTGAGGACAGGAAATAAAAGCCTCCGTTTTTAACTCAACCTCCTTGAAGCCTTACAGAATGCAGAACAGACATAGACACTAACACAGTATTTCATATCTTTTGTCCTTTTCCTTCGTTCTTAGAAATAATTGAGGTGCCTTTTGTAAGCGCTCTCTAGCTAATACTTTCCAGTGCTCAAAAGAGGAGGGGAGTATAACAGTGGTAGCAACTTAGTCTTTGGAATTTTTATGTGATACTCTATTCTTATTTTTCATTATGTTCCCACACAAGACATTCACCCCTCCCCCTAACTTATTTCCTCTACTGGGGAAAGAGAGAGAAACACAATCTAATGAGGAAGTGGGGAATAATACAGACTATCAAGCCAGCCTCGTTCTTAGGACAAAACAGTTCAGACTGACAGTCTCCTGTTTGCTGTACACTGGGTTCATCTGCCATTTTTGGGCAGCCAAAACAGCCTATTTGGGAGACAGGGGCAATTTATCACTTTCTAGACAGCAATATTGAAAACTCATGAACAAATACTTTATCTTCAGGTTTCATAGTTTGAGTAAAGTGGAAGCTTATGCAACATACTGTGATGAATTTTAGCTAGCACAGCAATATATGAAGATAAGCTGTGTGAAGACAGCTAGCTGACAATGACAAGATTTTGGCTGAAGCAAGTGTTTGGCTTTCCCTGTTGGCAGGGCTGGGATATCTCTCAGAGCAGCAATTAGGGGCTCATAGCTTGCCTTGCCCCCCAGAAAAGATAGAAATTTGGTGTGTATGTCCCAGCTGCCAAGACTGATTTGAAGCTGGAAACAATTTATGTCATGTCCACTATACAAAGGCAATTAGAATTGATAGGTCTTGGAAACACATGTGGCACCTGCACAGATGCCAAATCAGCTCATTAAAATGGTGACATTATGCTAAATAATGATTAAACTAATCAGATTTGACTGAGCTATCACATAAAAGGAAAATAAGTTTCCTGCTTTCTTTTTCTCCATCTTTTACCTTTGTTGTCCAAGTCTATCTTGTATACAGTGATTCGATCCTGGTCTCACTAACATGAGTTTCAGCCAGGCTGGGGTTACAACCTTGAACCTGTTCAAACATGGCAAATGAATAAGTTCCATCTGACTGCAACTTTGTACAGAACTGAAATCAGCCATCTCAGTGTCACTGCCGCTAACGGAGTTATGTTAACACCTGGCGCTCGCAGATGTCCCCTCCTGATACAACACAGGTCAAGAAGTCAAGTATTAGATCCTGAAGGTTTTTCTCTGGCAGTTGTATCATAGGATGTCTATATTTCTGTGGCTTTTTT
>VXAY01005125.1:1802123-1814365 GCA_013399855.1 Oxyruncus cristatus
TATTATAAGGTGTTTATTTTTTTGTGGTTTTTTTTTTTTTTTTTTTTTTTAATACAAGCCTTAATATAATTATTTAATCCTTGTTTATATGGAAAGATATTTATATGGAAGATCTAGAGCCCTGCATCAGTACTATGAAGAGGGTTTTGCACCTCAGTTTCTTATACTAGTTTTTTTTGGATACAGTGATAACGATAGCTGAGTGTGGAACTAGTCCATAAGCAGCAGCCTTTTTTAGGTACCAGAAGTTTTGTTTTTTTCCAAAAAGCCAGATGGAAGTAACAAGTGATATGTTACCTACACTGTATTTCGTGTGCCTGCAATGCCCAGAACAGTTGTCTGAGAGAAGTTAACACAAAGGAATGGTGTCAAACAGTCTTTGTTACTTTCAGTATGTAGTGTAATTACCTGAGCTGAGGCCAGAAAAATGGATGCAAAGTTCATAAGATGTGAAACTGTAGAAAAGGAGCAACTATTTCTGTTGTGTTGGGTCTGTTTCTTAACAAAAATGCATGAGAAAAACATCAAAAAAAAATTTAATCCAGAACAAAGCAGTATATCACAAGACAAACTAAAAAAAATTCCTTTCTTTCTTAAGAGTATCTGGCTTTCAGAGTATGAGGCAGTGATTACAGATGAGGCCTATGAGACAATTATGTCAATACAGTTTATGCTGACTGATGAATAGTGCTCAGATGTCCTCCCTGTGAAGAGAAGTGGTGGGAAAGCAGGTGAACATATCTGAATTGGAGCTGTATAATCTTCCATGATCTAGGACTGACCAGCCAAGATTAGCATTTAGTTGTGACATGACTCATCCTGTGCTATACCTGTAAATACCCACTAAATTAATTGTTAATTGTTAATTGTTAATAGCGTAGATATCATCTAGGGACAGGAAAGTTAAACTGTTTTAGTCAGTGCCTGACAGCCCCTTGTGTAAATTAAGCTACATTAAATCCTGTGAAATATGCATTTACATAGCAAAAAGTGCATTACAATGTGCATATTCATTCTCATGCATAAAAGAAATGTAAACATTGCTCCAAGTGTGTGCATATGAGACTAGGACACAGTGAATCACCTTTTGCAAAACAGAATTCATATGGAAATAGTTGTTTTACTTGGAACCTGAGATACAATATTGTGTATGATGTTGCAATACAATATAGTGTTGTCATGTTGTATCCTACTTCTTTAGAGGAAACAATGGAGAAGAGCAATAGTCTTTCACCCAAATAAAACAATCAAGTGATCATAGCAAGAAATGTCTTGGTAGGACTAGTCAGTGTCTACAGTTTACACTTTGCACAATCTTTAGCAAGGATTCCTCTAATCGTCACAGTAAGGCATACCCTCTCCCAAAACAAAGGCAGACTTCTAATTGGATGCAAACAAATATTGCCAAAATATGCAGGCAGACCACAAGATTTTTGGCAGACCATAATTTCACAAACTATAGCCTAGGAACCACTGGGGCTTTACAGGCTGCTTGCTGGTGGTTTGCTAACTTAATGATGTTACCCACTTCTGTTTTCCAGCAGCTGAGTTGCGTTACAAGATATCTGGAAATAAAAAGAATGCTCTCCTTAAGAAGGTCTGCTATGGAAACAACTGCTGTTGTTACAAGAACCTGAAGCAGTACCTCTGGTGACTTTTCCTCCTATGCATAGAAGCCTTGAGATGTCCAAGGTAAGGGAGGGCAGGAGAGGAAGAGAGCAGCCAGGAATGAAGCAGTCACTGTCAGATGATCAAACCAATCTGCTGCATTGTAAAAAAAACTAGGATTTGCCCCAGCTACACAACTGCATGTCCTAAACTTTTATGACGCAACTGAGTGCATTTCCCTAATCGTGTTTAAAAAGTAGTTTTCATATGTGCTATTCCCTTGGGAGGTTAGAGATGGATCTTTTCTAATAAGCAAGTTCAGTGACCATAAAACTGTATTAAATAGCCATTTTTCAAAAACACTTCAAAATATGTCTATCTATGCATTTAACTACAGCAGAATGTAAATAATATGGTAAATCCTCTCTACATATTGTGTCTATATTTAACCTGTTTGCTTTCTTCTTTCTGTGAAATTTTATACGTAACTTTTCTGGTGGTGATATTTGACAGAGTCAATAGAGGAGATCAAAGAGCAGAACTAAAAATATTCAGAATTATTTCTTCTCCTCCCTCCTGTTCACACTTCCCATTTTCTGTCAGTTCTGTTTACTTTTGCCCTTTCTGCTTGTAGTAAATCTGTGTCCTTCTAAATTCAACCAAAGCTGACAATTATACTTTATTTGTTCTGGTATACCATTGATAATAAAGATTCCACCAGATAAAAAAAATTCTGTTGCTTAACAGAAACATAAGCTATTACTCACATACTTGGTAATCAGTAATTTCCATAAAACCTAGTATTCTCTCATAGGTAAGATAGAAAGTTTTTACATTTCAGAAATTAGTAGGCACGTGTCCTCTAAACAACATTTATTGTTAAACTTCCACAGTGTTTTGTTATTTGATTGTTTTTCTTTCAGCCTGCAATACAGGTGAGACGAATTGCCTGCAAAGAAGGCAATATGAATAATTTCAGAAAATTTAATATGCTATCTAAAATAATTTTCTTGTTGAGCTAATATAATAATTATTTGAAATTCAAAGCTCTTGTACTAATGCATGAGATACTAAAAGATAACACAGTCGATGGTTATAACAATTAGCTCTTCTAATTCTGTGGAAGCTTTGATGAAGAGCCTAAATTTCACCTTTGTGGTTAAAATCTGGCTGGGTGAAAGAGACTTGTGTTGATCTCCTTCACTGACAAACTCTTGAAATACTACATTAAACTCCATGTTTGTGAATAGACCTGGGAGGAACCCTTGGTAAGTTTTTTAAGTGTAGTCTTCTGACTGTCTGTTTTTTAAGTGTAGTCTTCAAGCCATTTAATTACTTCTGCCCCTCTAAGCATGAATAAGTCAGTGTCATGCTTGGACCCAGGAGAGGATTAGATGCTTTGAGATTCCTCCTGAGGTCAATGAGTCATTTCAGCTCTTGCTTCACAGCTCAAAGAGAGGCTGGTACAATACTGCACACCACAATCTAGTCTTGTAATCTATTTCAGGCGTTTCCCACATATTTCTACAGGACACCAACACCTGTTAGGTAATACAACAGTTAGATAATAAAAAGAGGCTGTTTTACATCACAAATGACAAAACCACCTGCAGGACAGCAGCAATTTATGCATTGAGGTGATTCATAAACTGAAATAGAATTAAAGCAGATGGAGGAAAGTTAATCCCCGCTAAGAATTTCATATGAGTTGTTTAACCTTGAGATCTTTGTGTTATTGTGAGCTCTTTGATAACATTAGGATTAAGAGAAAAGAAGCAATGCAATAACATCTCAGTTTTGGCAATTCTAAAACTGTGGTTACTAGGAAAAAATAATATGATTGCAGTAAATTTTCAAATTTTCAGCTCATTCACAAACCCAGCAAGTAGATAATTTTTTTACCCATGAACACTTACAAGCAGCTATAAATAATACACTAACTATGGACTTGGTCAGAAACCGGATTGTCTACCTGTACAGGTGAATAAAGGAGCAAAAGCGTGGGTACTGGAAGTGTATGCTATATGAAGAGGAAGAACAGATTTTGTCAGTTTTTTTCCTGAGCATAGAAAAGTATTGGGAATATACTATTTGAATGATAGTCCAGTTGTAGACATGTTTCCATTACACACAAGTATGCTGGCTTGTAAGGTTACCTAGTTCAATCTGATGTTGACTTGAAAACTCATAGAGTAGTTACAAAAACATGAAAATTCAACCAAATGATACAAATTAAATATAGAATACCTGTGGCAAAAAAAAAAGCAGACAAAAATTCTTGAACTACTCTAGAACATTTTTGGTTTCATCTCTTTCAGTATACAATCTAAACCCATCAACGCAGAAATCTTTTTTCTAAGACCACCAGCTCCAAACGGTTCAGATCTGATCATAAGGTGTGGCCATTCTGTATACCAATGCAGGCAAATTTTTATCTCAAAGTCAGTATAGACCAACTGTAAAAAATAATTTCAATCTGGCAATCTGAAACTTTCACTAAAGACTGATTCCTATAATTTTTTAATGGGGTGGTTAATATTGAGTATTACTTAAAGCAGCCTTTAAGGTTGACTTTCAGGAACTGACAGTGCTTTGTACTTTGTTACTGTTGCTCTGTGATACAGGAATTTTTATTCATCAAGAAATTACTTGCTTGTGGCTGAGAACATATCAGGAGGGATGAAAAACAGTAGATTTGTAAAGCTGCTGGTTTCCCACTTGGAGAAATTAGCATCCAGGTCATTGTATGCTGCCTGCCCTTATCTCTTCTTATATGCTTTCAGCAGCCTACTCTTTATCAAAAGTACAATTTTTAGAAAGTGCAGATTTTTTTTCTTTTTTTAGGGAAATGGCATTCAAGACATATGCATCTGTAGATTTTAATAAAATGAAACTTATACAGTTTAACTCCGTTTGAAGTGACATTACGTATTAAAAACTGAACAATTAAAAATCAAATCACTGACAAGGTCATGTTGCTGTTCCTATCTGCAGCTATTCAAACAGATGTACCACCACCTCCAGAAACTCTGAAGTGATGCTTCATTCTAAAGCTTATTAAATTAAGCATTTTTTTAGAAAGGATGGCAGGTAAGAAATCTTTTTCAATCTTTTCTCCCTGGTCCTGAAACATTTTTCCTTATTTGGATACAAGTTGGAAAGGTCTACTACAAAGTCTATTTTAGTGTTTCGACTAAGAAATGAAACTGAAGGAGACTAGGACCATAAAACTATCTTTACCTTTTTTGTCTGCTTGATTGTTTTTATTTGCTTGTGTTTTTGTTGCTGTTGGTGTTTTGAGGGGGGCGGGTGGTTGTCTTGGTTTTGGTTTGTTTTTTGGGGAGTATTTGTGCTTCCTTAATCAGGAAAAATAATGAAATACACTTCTGAGGTTAGGAAATATTTTATAAAGAGACAAGCTTTTAGCATACCACCTACAAATGATACTAATTAAACTACAATGATATTTATTTAGTGGCTTTCTAACTGAAAAATCCATAGCTTTGTAAATAACTTGCTCCATAGAGATGCTGCCTATGATAGCTATGCAGTGGGCTCATTTCCTTAGAGGGAACATCAGCCGACTTCCCAGCCTTCTTTACCTATCCAGACACCTAAACCAACTGGAAACAGAGCAAACCCTTCCTGAATACCCAACAGAAGGCCTTTCCATTATCCACATTTTTACTTAAAACCCACATCTTAAAGTAAATATATATTTTTTTTTTTTTAATTCAGATTTGTGGTAAAGGAGCTGTGGTTCTGTGCAAGAAATGTCACAGGCGATCCTGGGGGCAGAATTTGAGTGTGAACATTGGTGCATGTGTCTGCAAAACCATGTATGTGCTCAGTAATTTTTTTGTTGCTAATGTACACTACATAATTTGAAACTCGTAAAAAACATATTAAGTGTACTTGACACCCTGCCTTCTTAATACTTTTCACCCAAGGAGCTACTTCAAGAAAATCATGTTAAGCGTAGTGATACCAAATAAGTACTAGGGGCACTGACGACACTAACAACAGGTGCACATGATCTTTAGTATTTGAAGAAGAATGCTCAGAAGTCTGCTGGCTGAAGGATTTTTTTTTACTTCAGTTTTAAGGATGCATGATCCCATTTTGCAAAACTCCTCTAACACAGCGCTCCAACTTTCAGGACCTTTTTCATAAACTCGTTATTACAGGACTGGCAATATCAAAACGCACTTTAGAAGCTTTGTAGTTTCTCCCCATTAACTTTGTGAGTAGTAGTTTGGACTGTACAAGCCTAGGCAGTGCAAGACATATCTACAAATTACTAATTTGCAGCAAGTGCAGTGGCACTTGGTGTAATTTAGGCAGTGGAAATTTTCATAAAACAGCTAATATGTATGGAATTGGAAATTCAGGAGCAAAAGGATAAAATCACTCAGTGGTGCTGCTCTTTTATTAGAGCTCACATTTTTTTTTATTCTTACCTGTATTTTTATATTTTACCAGCTACTTTTTTTTGCTGGCTTTTCAGAACTGGCTTCTTTTCTCTTTTTCTTATTCTGGTTCTAGTCATTGTATTAATTCAATCTCTGATTTAATTCTTTTGTTGTCTTATTATCATATTTAGTTATTCAAAACTGAGAGTGTGCCACTTTTTTCTGACTTTATACAAAGAATCTGCTCATAGACTTATCCATGGAAAGGTCTACAGAACAAAAGGAATGTCAGGCTCATTACAGGACAATATGCTTTGCAAGGAATTAATTCTTTATGATTAATACAAGTGTGAGGTGAAGGGATAATGACAAATGTTCATGTCTAACATAAAAAAGAATGTTTCTGCCAAGATGTGGAAGATATTAAAAATGACTTTAGGAAGTTTTAGAATGAGGGCAAGACACACATATATTTGGGGGTGGGGGCAGGAAGGGTAAGGGAAGGAAGCAGGGAGAAATCAACATTTTATTTTGTAGGAAATCAAACCTTAATGTGCTTAATATGTCAAATTCAGGTGACAATACATTTTTATCCATAGTGAGTCTTGACTTAATCAATTTGTGGTTGCTCTTGCTCCATCAGTGCTCAGCTGACCCAAAGCATTGGGCTTCACAGAGATTATTGGAATATCTTTTTCCTGGTGTTACATCATAGGAAATGCTTTGCTTCTGCTGCAGAAAGAGTCCGGAGGCAGTTCCTTTGTCAGATGTCTGTAAGCCAGTTCATTCCTATCTCACCACAATAAATTTCTTATTCCTACCAGAAAAGTTAAATGGAAATTAGGAAGCAATGAAAGAAGAAGAAAATTACCTGACAGTAGCCTGCACTATTGCTGGGAAGTAAAAGAGGAAAAAAAAAAGGAATAGATGAATTACAGGGGAGTGAGGAGAAGGGAAGTAAAAAGGGGCAGGGGGGACAAGATCTGACAGACATTAGGAAAAAAACTATAGGAAACTCCTTGAAAGTGCAGTTTCCATTTATCTGAGTGCTCCCAGAGAAGAAAATAGGATTGCCTGCATGTGTGTAGTCCACACAAGAAGTCCTGTGAAAAAGAGGTTCATCCTTTGGCATTTTTAAATTTTTTTTCCTCAGAAAGAATAATCTGAAAAGGACTGAATTATATTTTTTTTCCCTCCATATGAATTTTGAGCTAGGTTTCCATTATTTAGTCATGACTTCTCTGACTACAGGAATTGAGGTTAATGAGGTCACTGTAGCTCAGTATTTATTTCCATTTACTAAAATTAAACAACACAGTTTAATGGGGCAGGGTGTGTGTGGGGGGAGTTGCAGGCTTTTTTATGATGAATTAGAAAGCCAACTCCAATCAGTTCTTTGCAGGATGATGAGCCTATTCAAAATTTCCAGAATTCAGTAATAGCTGCTGAGAGCTAGATTCTGCTGATGATAATACCTTTTTAAGTAGCGCATTTATTTTAACTCTGTGCGAACTGCGCTAAGACTTTTCAAACTAAAATGATCTGGGACTGAAGTCTGAAAAGAAGAAACCCTACCTTGTTTACAGTACAGTCAGTAAGCATTTCCCATTGTAGGTAAGTAGAATAAAAGAGAAATATTTATCTCTGCAAAACAAAATTTGCAAAACTGAGGTCAAGCTAATTTTATTTGCAAATGATATTCTTGCTTTCTCAGTGATGATGATTCAGTGCTGTGTTCTGTTTTCTTTTGATGCAAAAGGATTTCTGGAATAATGTCCCTCTAACTGTTCATGATAGTTTCCCGCAAAATCAGGGTGGATCCAGATGTTTGCAAAACAGTATCTAAATAGAAGCTTCATAAATTTGCTCAAGAATATCTTCATGAGCAATTATTTCTATAGAAAATTGAGAGAGTATGAGTATAGGAAGTTGGATCTTATCATATATTTTACTCTCATAGCATCCAAATGTAAAAAAATGACTGGAATGCACTGTACTTGACACAATGCAAACAGAATCTTCTTCACAAAAGCAAAGGAGCAATTTTTATAACTATGTAATTATGAAACTTTATCTAATTTAGAAGATCAGAGGTTGAAATACTGAATGAGAACTACTTTTTTGCACAAGATTAATACCTGATCTTATTTTCAATATTGCTAAGACAGCAGATAATTTGAACATCTCAAACGTGATTGCCAACCTGTGCACAGATTTGTTTTCTTCTTATATCATTTTAACAGCTGAATTAAGATGATATTCAGAAACTGTGGAGAAAGGGTGGCATTACAGCAGTGGGCTGCAATATATAAATCAAAACCTTTTCTAAACTCAGCCATTTGGAAATACATCTTTTCTTCTGTATAATAACTGACAGTATCAGGGAAAGACTAATAAATAGGAAGGAAATCAGTTTGAAATGGTACATTTTCTCAGCACAAGTTTTCCTCCACTTTCCTAGTTGTGTCTTTCCTAGCTGTGAGAAACTCATTTAATAAATGAATAATCTTGTTATAATAATAAAGTTTCTTATCTATCAAGAAATACCAAAACTTTTGCTTGACTTGAATTCCTGCGCTGACAGGAATCAATTCACTAATCTGATTATAAAATGTGAAAAAGGGTAAAACTTGTTGCAGCGTATGTGCAGTTTGTGATGTCTGTTCTCTGCTCTCCTAATTCCCTGAGCTCCCTTTCGAAGCACTCTGCAGCTGCTTTCCTGCAGCCAGCCAGGCTCCCTTTAATGGAAATCAAGGCACAGTGGGAAAGAATGCATTTGCAGATCTTGTCCATGACAAAGTCAGGGTGTTGTCAGAGAACACACATGCAGCAGGGAGCCGAAAATTTATTCCAGGTCACACATCATAGACATAGCCAATGTTTAGTACAACACAGGACAAAGATTTCATAACAACTCACCCAGGACAGGAAGGATGCCATAACAATTTAAATTAGAGGAGGATGCAAAGAGTTTTGAACTACCCAAGCTAGAATTTGTATTTAAAGTTGAGAGTTTCCTCAATATGAATATGAATAAATGAAATAAATTTAACCTCTGGCCAAGTATCGCTGCTTCCTTGTCTAAAAAGAGGTATTAATAGTTGATCAGTAAAAACAAGCATTACACCCATCTTTCAACTGTTGAAATGTTGGGCAAGAAAGCAAATCCAACTGTCAGGAAGATGTTTCCACAGGAAGTCTTACTTTCTGTATCTTCCATCAAAGATGAAAGCTGAGAATCTTATTTATCTGTCACTGTTGATAGAACTTTTCTAACATTTCTGTGACTCTCCATGGTAATTCACCATGAGATCTTCACAAAATTGTATTTCTCTACAAGATGCAGACATACTGTCAGAGCACACGTAGTAAATCTAGTCTGCCCTCCAGGAAACAGCAGTTTATCAAGAAAACTTGCAAAAGCAACAAAAATCCTTTTAATCCTTTGAAAGCCTGTGTTCCAGGACAGCTTGCTTGGAGGTGTAAGAGGTGTATGAAAGAATAGGGAATCTGTGCTTTTTATTCATTCATTGAAACAAACCCCTTCTTCAAGGCAGACTTGAAACTCTGAGCAGAACTTTCTCTGAAAAAGTAGACAATACTCCTGATGAATACTCAGATCTGAGTGACCATGGCTGAGTAACAGTGAGAATAGGACATGTATCATTTTAAAAGAAGTCTTTCAGTGGAAAAGAGTGAAGGTAAAACATTTAATATTTGTACTCTTTTGAAATGTGACATATTTCCAAACAGCAAAAGACATGTTCCTGAGGAAGGTATTTATGAGCCTTAAGGATAAGTGATTTCTAGCTGAGATGATTTAATGTTGCCCAGAATGGGATAAATTGAGCTAGATGTGGATAAATCACTGAAACCTCCTCTGAATTTGATGTAATTTAGTTGGAAGTCCATTAGATGCCTTTAGACACATCAGTGACAGTATATTTTCCAGTGTTTTCAACATCCTATAGCAAGAACAAGTGAATCAATAAAAGAATACTAACCACTTGGCAGAGATATCCAAACCCCACAGTTAATCACAGTTCAGATGTATTTTAGATAGTGCAAAATTAAATTAACTCTTCAGTTGGCATCACACCTTTTGACACTTAGATTAATCTTAGAAGGCTCTTAAAAAGATGCATTGTATGAAACAATTTATTCTTAGGTTTTCAAATTTTCATTCATATCTAGGAATTACTGTCATTTCTTGTTCTGTAAAACCCAACTTCATTACTAGTGCCATGGATCAGACTGTCACCTTTCTGTGTTATGTGCCCCTCCTCTGCACTGGAATGGAAAGATAATGTGTTTCTCATGCAAAACTCCAACAAATGTCATTGCACCCCAACACTGAAAATGTGGCACTATGCAGTGGAGTAGAAACTACAATTACAAACAAGAAACATGATGCAAAAAAAAAAAAGAAAGCAAGCTACAAAGCCAAGCATTACAGTCAAGGCAAGAATTAAGTTTTCCCAGGCCTATAAAATAGATGCATAGCATAGCCACATCACTTCAATAATCCACCAGTTAGAGGTGAACTGAGCCAGGGAATCCATGATGACTCTGGATGACCAGATTGAATTCAGAAGCGAAAACCTAAACGAACACAGCACTACAGCCAAATGGAGCTCTGCACAGTTCAGAAATGCTTTTTCTAGTGTCAGTGATAAATGTAAATAGTATCATTTAGGCTACAATAAACATTATACGGCCTGCATTAGGAACAGCACAACCAGCAGACAGAGGGAGGTGATGCTTCCCTTTTACTCAGCACTGGTGAAGCACGTCTGAAGTTCTGGGCCCAAGTTTGGGCTCCTCAGTACAAGAGGGAGACATAGACTTACTTCAGCAAGTACAACAAAGGGCTGCTAAAATTATTAAGGGACAGCAGCATCTGACATATGAAGAGAGGTGGACACAGTTGTAACTGTTCAGCCTGAAGAAGAGGAGGCTCCGGAAGCTCTTATGCACATGTAAAAATACCTGATGGGAGAGAAAATATTAGGGACCTGGACTCTTCTCGATGGCATCCTGTGAAAAGACAGGAGGATGTATATTTCAGAAACTGAAACACAAGAAATTCCATTTAAACACAGGAAAAAAAGGACTTTTTTTTTGAGGGTTGTCAAACACTGCAACATGATGTTTAGAGATACTGTGGAGTCTTCACCCTTCAAGATCCTGAAAACCTGACTGGGCATCATTCTGAACAATGTGCTTTGACCTTGCTTTGAGCAGCAGCTCAAGTCCAGAGATGCCTTTCAACCTCAGTCTTTCTGTCATTCTGTTATCTGCCAGCATCTACAGTCCCACAGTGCTGATGCCTGCAGCCATCCAGGCTGAGCAATCAGCACCACAGCTCTGGGCTGCAAGTTTCTGTATTTTCAGAAATTTCAGTTGTCACGGGGGAGATGATAAATTTGAGAGGTTCTTCTTTGAAGACATCTGATTTGAGAACTTGAATTAAATACAGCAGATGCCAGTAAATGGCAGTTTAGGAGTGTTAATTATGCTCTGATTTATGATGCCTTTATATTTGATTATACATATATTTTAGCATCATTACATATAATATCAACTTTCCATCTTATTTGTCAAAAAGATACCTTTATTTTAAAGGAGAAACTGAAGAAAATGTAGCCATTTTTAAGTGTGACATAAGTGTTTCTCGATGAAAACATGCTATCTTTTTTTGGTATTTGTAGGATCTTATGGAAAAAAATTATCTAATTTTATCTGGAGAACTAACTTTTCAATGGCTAAGTAAAATGAATACTGCCTTATATTAATACTTCAATTAATATAACTTTAAATACTATTTTTTTCCTCCAAATACTCACTGCAAAGCTCTTATTCATACGCATATTCTTTGTTTTTATTGGGTGCAAGTTTGCAAGTCATTACTAGGACACACATAACGATTGATGTGATAAGAGATTAACAGTGGCTTTCCAAGAACTCTGGGAGGCCTTTGGGTGCTGATGATCCAGTTCCTCATCAAGTTCAAATTCACAGTTCTTGTCCAGCATTCATTTGTCACACTTGGCACAGCAGGTTTACACTGCAGTGATCACCATATCTAAATTTGCACAGAATATCCTGGAATAGGCATTCTCTGTGCAACAGAAGATCTTACTCCTTTTGGTACAGAAACTTGATAATGGAATTCATTTATATAAGTTGCTCAGAAGCTGTTTCTAACCTTTTTTTTTTTTT
>VXAY01005125.1:1816080-1832269 GCA_013399855.1 Oxyruncus cristatus
CCGTGCCCGCGGGGCGCTCGGGGTCGTCTCTGAGTCTGGCTCTGGGTCTGGCTCTGGGTCTGGGTCTTTCCCCCGGCTGTGCGGCGGTCGGGTCTGAGCCCCGGGATCGGGCGGGGGGGTGGCGGGAAGCCCCTCTCCCCTCTCCCCTCTGCATCCCGTAGCCCCGCTTGCACCGTGCCCCGAGCCAAATATGGTTGTACGCGAAATCTGCGTGGATTCGGGGCTGGAAGCGCCCGAGGAGCTCGCTGAGGGCTCCGGCCACGAGGGGTACCCCGGCGGCCTTTGTGCATTGTGAGGCTTTCTAAGAATTCGTGAACTACTGGTGCCCGTCAAGCTAATTGAGGCCATTCAGGGTGGTGTTACTGCGTTATGCTTAGGTAAGGTTTCTTATCTGGTTTTCAGAGTAATTCATGTGATTGGACCTCACAATTTGGACACAAACCTGGTATTTCATCACACACCTGATGTTCTAACAGTAACTTCATTTTTGCATTTGCTATTCCAATTTTGTTTTCCCTAGGAGGAATAAATGAACCCCCAAACTATGTTGCATTCATTATGATTAGCAGTTTTTCACTCAGTTCTCTTAGCTCCCCTATAATTTCTATTTTTCAAAATTTTAGGCTTGCAATTCTTTTTCTGAGTGAATAGGGTTGTTTCTGTGACTGAAGTTCAGCGACCATTACTAGCCTAGGCCTTGTAGTCCCTTTATAAAATCATCACTATCTATAATTATTAGACACTTGAAAAGTTTTTCTGTCATTTGTAAAGGAGTGCTTTTATACATCTTATGTCCTCTCTCCAGCTTGATCTAATGGTGCTTCTAAAATGGCTCTGTTTTCAGAGCTGGCCACTTCTTCTGTGCGTGTAGTAAGATGGCTTTCTAAATTTGAAGGATGAATTAACAGGGAAAAGTTCTAAGCAAGGATGCAGTGTATCTGTAATGCTGTATTTGGGCTACTCACTTTCACTGGACTACAGGTTACACTCTGCTGCGTGTGGGTTGGCCTAAAAAGAAACGGTAAGACATTTGCTAGTTGGAATACTGGTAGGAAAAAGGAAATTTTATTCACTCAGATTTTCCATTGTGAAGTCTCGGAATACAGAGCTACAGAAAAATGTTACAGAGGAATTTTTCATAACAAGTGTAAGAGTTTAATTATATTTCTATGAATAGAACAAAGTGTTTTACTTATTTGGAAATGGTCTAATCTTAGAGGTTTTTCTAAGACAAAACTCCCAATGGTGCCACTCCCTTTTCTTATAGTTAGGATTAAGATGATTTGTTTCGAAACTACAGAAAGTAGTCGCAAGGAATCATATACTTTAAATCATATAAATGGGTCTACTGCTTTTCTAGGGTCAGGAACAAAAGGTGGTGACAGCCTGTGCTGGGAAGAGATTCCAGTAACAGACTATTTTACATAAATAATCAGAGAAATAAGCAAGTTAAACTACCGGAGAATGTGTGTGAATGTGTTACAAATGTTCTCTTACTTGTAGAGAAGCTTCTTGCTTGGACTGTGTTGCTCTGGGGTGCTACATATGGCCATACATTCTGCAGCTCTGATGACTGTTCTCTTTGCTTTGCCAGTAGCAAGAACCTTAAATGAATTAGAGGATTGTAAGGAAGCATGAGGAATGCTGTAGCCGTGATATGAAAACTTTATGCTCCTCATTCTCAAAAGAGAAATGCATTTGCTGAAATCATGCTGCTCTAAAGCAGGCAGGAAAAGTATGGAGGGAGAAAGAAGGGAAGCACATAGAGATTTCTTGATTGCATTTTTTTTTTCCGTCGAATTATGTAGCGTGCAGCTATTTTGAGTCATGACAGTGCAAGACCATGAGGCAAACACCAGAGGGGAAGGTAAGGAACTTAGTTCTACAGTGGGGGTTTTTTACCCTTTTTTGACATGAATAAAATGTCTCACCATCCCTTCTCCCACTGGTTCACTTGCTGAGTACTCACTTAAATTATTCAAGTTTTTAATGAACCATTAAAAATGAGAAGTCAAAGTTAGTGTCCATAAAAGCAAGTACTCAAGTCATATATATTTCTCTTATTCTGATTAATGCTTTCTTTAAAATATCTGTCTTTAGCCTTTTATGACAGTGTGTTTAAAACAGATCCCACAGTGAAATCAAAGCATAAGTAAGAGTCAATAATAAAATCTAATATGCCAAATATCAGTAGCAGTTAAAACCTTGTTATGTCATGCCATAAAAGATAAAGTATCGCAATTACTATGAATATGAATGCCATCTGTTTGAAATTCTCAAAAGAAAATACCGACACTCAAAATAAGCAATCCAAGAAGCCAAGGGAATGTTTTTAGCAAATGCAGTTATTTTCCTTTTAACTGAAATGAGTTGTTCAACAGAAGATGTTATAAATTGGATCTTACTTAAAAACCCCCAGAAACTCAAAATCAAGCAACTCAGTTAACTAAAGAAGCAGATGCAACATTCTAAATTATCAACAAGGCAATGTGTATTAGAAGGTACTGGCTGTATTTTGTATCTACTTTGCAAGAAGTTTCATTCTTTTTCATAAAAACTTACTGGTTTAAGAAAAGTTCAGTATTTATTGGAAACTACAGGACATGTTTTAAGGAATTTTATTGTAATGTTGTTTAGAAATCATTACGCCTCAGTTTGCACATTTTATTAGCATATGAAATTTGAGTCATTAGAGAGCTGCCATTAGGGTTTCTTTGTTGGAATTCCTTGCACATTTGTTACTATTTACTTTCTGAAGATCTTTACTGTCTATGTGTTTATTAAAATTTACTGCATTTATGTAGATGTTTAGCATTGCAATTAAAATTTTTAGCATTTGAAATTTAAATTAGGCCAAATCTCACATTTGGCATTACTTTGAGTATTCTTTCTAGCATGTTTTCAGCATCTGATTTATGGTTGTAATATATATGATGTATATTCAGCATGTCTTGCATGAATAGTTGTTCGAGGAATAGAGATTCAAGTTTATCACTAAACAGCTGGGGTTTTTTTACGTCAGTTCAGGTCTTTGTTCAAGAAAGCACTACTGTTCAGGGCAGAATGTTAGTATCTATTTAGTATTAAAATTAGAATAGGATATAAGCACATGCGTCAATTGACTAGGCCTTCTAGCTGTGGCGTAAACAACAAATACACTTTTTGTAATACAGGCAGCAAAATTTGCTAGAAACAGCAAATTTTTATAAGGTTTTTGCTTATAGATTTACCTACTATAAAACAATTGAAAAGACCATATGAATGCCTCTAATGAAATCTTTCGTAACATAGTTATTGATTGCTGCTCCTTTGGTAACATACTGTTCTTCCACTTTTTTGGTTGCCCTGCTCAGGTGATACCAGTTGTAGGGCAATGCTAGTGTTTCCATGTCATTTTGGCTACTCATTTATAGCTTGTTGCTCACCACACAGGATAATTACTTATTTTTGGAGATGTGGAGTCTGGAGCAAGCTGACATCTACTTCCATTTCATAGGAATGCATGTTTCTCTGCTCTCAGTTGTTCTGCTGCTTCATGACCTAAGTCAGAGCAAATATGTTCCCTAGGGATTAATTCTACGTCACCATAGAGAGTTCTCATCACGTCCTGTTCATTGATTCAGATCCCAAGCACATATATGAGTTTTAGGGCTTCCACAGGCCTTCAGTCTTAAAGCAAATCTCACCCTACCAGAGCACAGTATTTTGGGATATTCCCTTCCACTTATTTTTCATTCATATTTCCTAATACATGATAGTTTTGTTAAGTGGAATCATGCCCTTGCTAAGAATATTACTGCTTTCAGATTCAATTGTGACGTATTTTAACTGACACTCTCATTTGGTTTAAATGCCCACCTCCACAGTTCAGACCCTCACTGCTTCTTGAACTTGGCAGTATTGTGGTAGCCATTATTCTTGATTTTACTGCTCTGACTCTTTTTAAATTAGTTCATTTGTATTATTTAAAGTCAATTTTCAAATTGATTTTCTTCTTGCATATTCACACTAGAAGCAGCTGTTCCAAGAGAATGGTGCCCTGCTAGTAGAAGTACTCAAATGAACCACTTCCTTGTGCAAGTCAGCATCAGTAGGCTAATTTCTTACATGCAACACACTAAGCCTAGGTGATTACTAAGCTGTGACCTAAAGTGTTATTTCTGAGAGGGTATTTCTTTCATGAGACCCCCTGTCTGTACCCCCTATGCATATGTATCTGCCTGAATGTGAACAGAATGCTGTGCTGTCCCTGCTTACTTGTGACAAGGCTGCTTTTTCTCTGCCCTAAGGAAAGGGGGAAAATGCTTGGAGACTTGCACAGAGCTGTCTAAAACCCTCCCTTGGGACAGTTTGGCTATGCCTTGCACTTTACGCATGGCTATGCCCATTGATTGTTTCTGCTAAGTCCATACAGAAAATAGGTCAGCCATGCAGTGGCTCAGGAAGAGAGCTTTAATTGTGTGGTTGCAATCTAGAAACAGGATGGTGTGCATCATCGTGGAGGAGACTGGAACCACTTCCAAAAATGTTATCAAGCATTGTGGAATCTACCCCTTAGAAAGCTATTTGTGTTAGAGTTGTAGGGAATATCCCATGCAAGTTATCCAATTGCTTTGGTGTGAATAAAGTAAAAATTTCTTGCTAGAAGGCAATGTGCTGAAATTCTTTGATCATTTTCTTCTCCACAAATGGAAATTGAAAGAAACATACATTTATGAAGTGAATCTTTTTTCTTAGCCACATTCTAAGGTATTCAGAACAAAAATTGTTTCATGCTTTTGGGGAAAATATATTTTGTGAGGATCCTCCTGGTGTAATTCTTGAATGTTACTGATTCCAGAGAGTGCAGTAACACTTACGGTTTCTGTGATGCCACATACAGTAGTTGCTGCTAAACTTTCCACTTTTAATGAATTATAGCACAGCTATTTTTGAAACCCCAGGAAAAGGTTTCTCTAAAGTATATTGTTGTGCAGTGATGACTGGCTTTCTAATGCTGACCAAGGTAAACGTGTTTAATTTCATTTTAACCTTGCATTTCACTTGGCACTTGATACAGATGGAAACTGACAAAAGTTTTTCAGGGAAAGCCAATTTCCCTCCTCAGTAAATACAGAAACTCTTCACACATGAAAGAGCACTAGTAAATATAACTAGCCTGAATATAACAGAGGAACACCTCAGCAAGATTTCTAGTTTGTCACTCAGAAAAACTAGGATTTTGCATTTGCTCATAATTATTTCTCTTTTGAAAACACAAGACAATGTACTCAGGTGGTGTCTGCTTACATTAATAGCTGTGTCCCTCCCTAGCCCTGACTGCAGGTACCCTGGAGCCTAAAATACCCATTGCAGTTCCTGTTTTAAATAGAACTGCTAAAAATGGCAAAATTTCCATGTCTTTGGAGAAAGCATGTATCCATCTGACTTTAAATTTAATTTTTTTTTCTTTTTGCCAAAATTGTCTTCATAGTTGTCTCTTCGCACTGGCAAGCTGAGAGTGCAAAACCACTTGCCTTTATGATGAGAAAAATATTTGGTGGACAGATAAACTATTAAAATTTTGGTGAAAATAGAGCCATTAGTCCATAGAAATCACAAGGCATATTTAGAGGTAGGATTTCAGAATTTCTACATGGGAGGAATGGTATGAAGGGAAGGATAGTCTTGTGGCTTAAGTAACTTGTCAAGGCTTTTGGTCAATGGAGAACTGATTTTTTTCTCAAAAAACTTCAGGAAATCTTGATAGAAATAATTACAATTACTTTTAGATGGAATTAAATGCTTGTTTTGATGAAATTAAAGGTTCCCAAACAGGTTGCATGATGTTAATAAAACCAGCCAAGGGGAAATGCCTTTCCTTTAAACAATTATGAAGCCTTCAGAAATCAGAGAATGACATTAAACCTGTTGTGTTTTAGCCACGAAGATTTAGGGTGAGGACACCTTCCTTGTTCTGCTTTTATATATACCACCTGCACCCTTTTATGAATTCTGTCTTCAAAATCTATTTGAATTTTACTTGTGTGCAAATGTTTTGATCCCATATTCAGTCTTAAAATTTGGCTGCAAATTTTTATAAGGCTTGACCTAATTTTTGTAAATCACTCAGATCTACTAACTGGCCAAAAAACTTGTGCAATCTCTTAACTTACATTATCAGGTCTGGTTGCACTTCTTAGCTCAGCTGCAGTCTTTCTTTTGTGATCTTCAGATGCCTTATTTCCCCACCTATAAAAGAGACATCACTATGCTTCCTTTCATATCCTGTTTTTTCTGTCTTAGCCAGTCAGAGGGCAAACCCTTCAGGTCAGACGTCATCTTTTGGTGTATGTTCCGACATGGCTCTGATCTTAATTTGAGCCTTCTGGGTTAAAATAAGCAAGTAACAGACCTAGCAACAGCAACAGAGAAAGAGCAGAATGCAAGATAACACTGGCACAATTTCTGTGCTAAACAACCTGCCCAGGGATGAGCTCACCAGACAGAAGGTTAAACACCAGTATTTGAGTGTAAGCAATGCCTCTGTAGGAATTTTCACTTGTTGATCAAGTATTGATCTCACTGTCTGAATGGTGACCTTCATGAATGTTAAAAGGTAATGAAATATTTCCTTCTGCAGACAAAAACATTCAGTTGTGTGGTGTCAATGAAATAGCAGAGAGGAGACCAGTCTTCCAATGCCGAGTTAGGCACAGCGTGCAAAACATTTTGATAGGCTCACAACATTTGTACTACGACACCGAAAATCTGCAGCTGATCTGAAAACTAGTATCAGCTTCGATCAGCTCCACACTTACTCTGCATTTCACATGCTCCAGATCTGTGGGAGATGCAGCACGATAGTCAGCTATAATCTGCGGAAAAAGTAATTGGCCATAACGGTAGTAAATTTTCGAACCAACAGAGGAATGGCCAGTCAAAGTTCAGTGTGGAGCTATACCTTGCATGAGATAGAGGTGGACATCATGACACTGACTGTTCTCTTGGATTATGGGAGGTGCACTAGCAAATACCAGTAAAAAGTGTTTTTAACAGTTGCTTAATATAGGATATGTTGTTTCACTATATTTTTCTTCGAGTTTCTCTTTGAAAATTATTTGCAGTTCTAAGTACTACTAAGTTCTAAGCAAAAATGGATTTAAACGATAAATAGAGGGGAATTAAAAGGTATCTTTTCAAATAGGTTTGAAGCGGTGAAGAACAAGGAATACTGATGGAATATGGAATTGTGATTTACCCATAGCAAAACCTAAACCAGAACATCTGGATAGGGAATAGGGAAAAAGTAAGATAAGAAACTGCAATGAGAGTAGTAGTGACAGAAAAGCATCTAATGGGGATGATATATTTAAAAAAATAGTTAGATTTTATTGCCATTGCTGTAATTTACTGTGTTGTAAATGGCTGATCTAGCTAATGCTGGAATAAATATACCAAAAAAAGGCAGTTATGTGTTTTATATAAAAAAACACTCACTGTTTTCTTTCCCAACTGTTACACTACAATAATGGAAAGCACTAATAATCTTTAGTAAAATATTAATAAATACAGTTAGATCTTTAATGCTAAACTTAGGTTTGGTACTCTTGTCTTTTAGCAAAGAAGCTGCATTACTTAGGAATGCAATCCTAATGTCAGTTTAATACAGTATGGGCAGCATGGGCTTTAGATGCCCGTTATAAACAGAGTTGAAAATCCAGAGCAAAGATTTACAGCATGAATATGCTGCAAAGATACTTGCAATACTGTGATAACTTAATTTTTCCATTGTCACGAGATACTTCTAAAGTCAGTGCTTGTGTCTTGTTAGAACTTGCCAGTTACAAGTACTTAAAACAAATGTTTTGTATTTTCCACAGCACCTAGACTGTAAGCAGAATTGTCAAATGTTTCTGACCCCATGTAAAGGAAGACATACACATTGCAGCAGACCTTTTCCTCTGTTTGTTTTTACCTGCTGAGAGTGCACGCTCTGCAGGATTCATGATGCTTACGAATGTTCTAGAATGCCAAAATGCTTAAAAATATTGTCTTCATCTTGACAGGAAATTCTTCATGAAGGAGATACTACCTTTTGTTATCGTTAAACTGAGGTGTCTGGTTTATATCCTCTAGGAACTCATGCATCTCATTCCTTCCCTCTGCCCCAGCTATACATGCGGTTTCTCATCTTTTACTCCCTAGAAAAAGGGGGAACTTGCTACGTAGATCCTCTTTCTGTAATAATAAACAAGCACATTTGTGGAATCTATTATTTGTTACATGATTTCTTTTTTCAGTGGCCCAAACAACAAAAAAATCTTTCCAGTCAAAGGAGCATTATCTTTTCAGGGTAATGTTCAAATAACATTCAAAATCAGTACGCCACATAGAAAGTTGGAGACACCCTGTTATCTTCTCCATTTTTTAAATGAACGTGGTTTCTTAATATAATGAAAAAAACAGGTGTTCAGTGGTGGATTTCCATTTTGCAGATTTAGAAAACAGCACATGGAGGCTGGTTGTTCTTTGCCTTTGGTGGGAAACAGCACTGGAAGAACCTTTGGTGGGGGAGAGCCTCTACACGAAAAGTGAGTGTTACAGTATCCGGGTGGCTGAAGTGTTGAGACAAAGAAGTTTATCAATTACATTTGATTTTAGTTTGGATTCTCAACAAAGTAAATGACCCCAGATGATCCCATTGCTACTTCTGTTTACCTGTCATTCCCATTTGGAGCTCTGTCCTCCAGAGCGAGACTCTCAAGCTATATTCTCTGCTCATTTTGCCTGAGGACTGAAGCCCAAAGCCTTCCAGCACTGAAGCATAAATCACCACACTTTTAAACCAAGAACCGTGTGCCCTTACAGTTCCTTATGTCTGTGGTGGCACAGTGGGAGGCAGATCTGGCTTGTGGTTATTGGTGACTGCTGACACTAGTGCACTTCCATGCTGCCTCACTGGAATGCAGGTCAGGGCCTTCAAGGAAGCCAGGTAACTAGTTCTTCCCATCCTGGGATCTCAGATACATGTGCAGCATGACTGGTGTTTCAGAAGGCCCGGCGGAGAAAGAAGAGACTTTCCTTACAGACATATTATAAAAGAAAAGTGAAGTATTTTTAAAAAGAAGATGTAAAATTTTGAAATCTTAAATGGGCACCTGGCCTTTGAGTTACAAATTGATGCCACTTAAAACACTAGAAAACAACGTAGGAAATGTCCACGTTTAGGAAGTTTTTCCTTCTTTATTAACATAATGAAAGGTATGTCAAGGTATGACAAGGTATGTCATTCCCAGCCTCCCAATAGATGCTAGTGAGGCAAACCACTGAAACTAGAAATTGGATCTTGACAGCCAAATCAGTGTGATAAACATGTATCCTTTTTTAAATGTGCAACGGAGAGTAATATTTAATCAACAGAGTTGGTTGAAACCCAAAAACCACAGCCACAAAAAAATTCCCCTAAAATCTAACAAAGCTGGAAAGCTCCTTGAAGTTATCATTTAAGCATGTTCTCTAGGCTATAATGACAATTACAGAAAAATTATTTGCATAAGCACCTAGCAATCTTCAGTGGATTTGTAGCAGAGGAAAAGGAAATTATCAGTAAGAAACTGTCCATTACAAATAGTTTTGTTGTATCACCCATAATTTCCTTATTTCTTATGTATTTTTTAATCCTCATGACCTGTAAGCTTTCTTCTCTACTTTCCTGTTTTTTCCTCCTTTCTCCTTTATCCTGTCTGTATCTCCCTTCTCTCCTTTTCATCTCTCACATAATAAAGAGCAACAGGTATTGCAAAATAAATTAGAAAAAAATAGAAAATCTATGCCATCTGAGAAATGGAGCAAAGCTTTGATCTTTCAGGCTTTGGTAAGAATCCTTTGATAATATCATTGCAGCCAATGCAGTTATACAGGTTTTAAGATGTAGAATCATGGATAATTCTAGGTACCCTGCCTAGAATAACTCCAGGAAGATAACCCCATGGTTCAAACAATGCACAAAGTTCAGGTAGCACAGAAGCATGTTAGTTCAAATCTCAAGCATATTTTTTTGGAAGAGTTTTTAGTATGATTCTAGTCTTTTGAAAAAGCCAAGTCCTCTGGTGCAGTCATCTAACTTATTTTATGGAAAAATTATCTGTATTTACACTATGAGAGAATGACCCAAGGGTCTTTTGCAAAAAGTCACGAAAGTGAATTTATGAGGAGAGTAGCAGAAGAATCCTTATGGTTAAAATACATTTAATTCACCTCAATATTTAAACCCTGAATTTGTCCCTCAGATTAGAGGCTGGTGATTTGTACATCTGATCAGTTTCTGCACCGTTCTTTGTTAACCTGTTCTTGGATTTCCCTTCCTCCATATCTCTTAATCTGTTTAATCTCTGTTTATCTGAAACACCTGCCACAGAAATCTGTGAATTTCAGTGGAATTTACAAGAATTTCAAACCAAACATCTGTTTCTGTGGTAGTCTGTGCCTAGCACTCTGGCACAAAAATATCCAGAACTGAAACAGACACTAGAGTTTCAAAGAAGCTGGATGACATTATTTTTATTTTTTGTGGGATTTGAATATCAGACTTTGATATGCTTACAAGAAGCTGCATTCAACAGCTAACGCACTTGAATCAGTATAATGTATGGTTTGAAACACCCTAAATCTTTCTAAATGCATCTGTTATAACTGGGGGAGCAGCACTGACCCAGGCTTTGACTATTTGATATTTTTTAGCTGTGAGGATGTATCCTTTCTTTGTTGTTTAGCACTACTGAAGGTTTGGAAAAGTAGCATTATATGTAATTTATTTTCCTTTGTTTCATGATCGATACCTCAATGATCCTCTGATTTTCACTGCATATGTTATTAAAACAAGAAACTATATTTCAGTAATGACTTAAGAAGTTTCTTTATAAAGGATCTCACACTTCTAGATCTGAATAACCTGCTATAGTCTGACCAATACATTCCTTTTGGTTTTAAATAGATATGTCAAAGCTGGATCTCCCATAAATTTTTTCAGCTTACTTTTCCACAGGGCCACATTTTCACCTCGCTCTTTACATGAAACTGCAACCAAGGCTAAGGGGAAGTTATTACACAATAAGCGGTGAACATTGCAGTTACCTCTGAGTTAATTTTGCATTCCTTCTCCCTCCTGCTGTCATTTGCATGTGCTGACTTTTCCTCTGCAAAAGTAATCTGAGAAACACTCTGTGCAATTTGATTTCTTTCAAATGCTTAGAAGAAGACTAGAATAAATGGAACGGAAGGATTTGAAAGATCAGTAACTGTGATAACTTCAGCAATTGCACTGGAGACAATAACAAGCATCACAGATTGAACATTCGACAGGAAGTCAAAATCTGCTTCTTGATTTATTTAATTTTTAGTTTTGTTACACAAGTGGTATACACTAACAGCAGGCTAATATTAGTCATTAAGTGTGTGTTTGTTGTGATTAATTAACAAGATTAATTTCTTTTAATACCACATGTGTAAGCTCAGTATTTCATAAAATCTCTCATTTTTACTTTGCTTCGTCATTTTAGTGCAAAAAGAAGCCTGTGTTTTTAAAGTCAATATAAATTCACATATTTACTTAGCTTTCTCTGCTTTAAATGCATACCTGTTATATTTTCCAGAGGAAAATTAGGAGGCAACTAAACAATATACTCAAATTGGTATTGTAATGTATTTCTAGAGCATTCAATTTCACAGGATGTGCTGATAACCTTTGAAACTGTGCTTTTCAAAGGTAAGATCCACTGCTTTTTTGCACTCAAATCTTTTTTAGAAGAGCAGATTTTTAAAGAGGTGGGCTATGAATAACTATACCTGCCTGTACCATTGTGTGGAAAATGACAGGCCAATCAGTAAAATAAAAAAGGAAGGTACTAATTTACAGTGCACATGGCTAAATCAGCAATTTCAATTAATTTTAAACCTGTTTTGTAGCAGAAACCATCTGTAGGCATTTAGTCAAAAAGGAAGGTGCCTTCTGGTCCTGCCCTGCAAATACGATGGAAGACAAAAATTGGGAAAGTGGCTGATTTCTCTGCTTCTTTAGAAGTGCCTTTTTTTTTTTTTTTTTTTTTTTTTGCCATGGGATCTACGTAAAGCAGAATCAGTAGCTGCATGATGGTTGTGAAAACACCCCTTTCAGCCATCTATTCTGGTTTAATACAGATCTTCAACCAATATATTTTTTTTCAGAAAAGTTACAAGGACATGACGTCACTGCTGCAGGATAACCATTTTCACTAATTACAAGTTCCTGTTATTACCTCTCCATGTATAGTTTTTAACCTTTCTAGAATGTCAAATGACCTCAGTTCTGTGACTGCCATCACATCTAGCTGCAAAAACCCAATATTAAAAAAGTCAAGGTCATATTTTGGTTCAAAAATAAGAAAACATGCAAATCAGTATTTCAGTGACAGCAGTCACAGACCTGCTAGGTTTAATCCTGTTCCTGCTCTATCCAGAAACCTGCTGTTGACTTCAATGGGAGCTGGCATGAGTGCTTATGAATAAATATGAAAGGTATTTGTCAGTGATTTTCAGTGTGAAAATGATTTTGGAGACATTGTAAACAGAAGTGACAGGTGGCAAATACCCAGTCAGAAAACTCTGCAATTGAAATCTGCTAATGAAACACTTTACTTTCTACAGACCTAGTTTTCAGACAGTTCTCTAAGATCTGTAGAGTTCAGGGAAACTTTTAGTACTTTTATTTATAATACTACTAATACTTTTATTTATAAAACTTGCTGTTCATTATAATTTAAAGCTGTGAACACAAAGGGAATATTTAACCATATGCACTGTCATTAGACACTACCATCAATGTTTTATATTGCTCTACAATGCTCCAATATATTTGGGAAAATAGAAACAATAATGGTGTTTCTGCAAACCTACGTGTCAGTTGTGTAAACAGTTACTCACATCAATGTCAGTTACATCGGTTTGTGCATAAGCATCTTTGAAGAAGTAGGAGAATTTTTCTGTCATCTCTAAAGATGCTTCACAGTTAATCCACACTATGGTTCTCAAGTGAGAAGTTACTTCATGCATTAGAAATTTGGAATTTCTAAGCAGCTTATTGTTTAATTTTTTTTAGAAGATGCAGCAATCCGGGCTAAGTCATGAATACTAGTTAAAGATTTCACTAATGGTATGAGATAAAAAGTTATCTTTTTGCAGCACTTGCAGGAGCTCAGTTTACTTTTATCACAAAATAATTACAATTATTTTGTACTTCATTTGCTCCTAAAAAGCATTTTTTGATCTGTGAAATAAATAAAAATCAAATTTTGCAGACATTTGAAGCTAAAGGTCCAGTTAAATGAGTAAAATTCTCTCCATTTTTAAGTTTGAGAGATGGAGCTGTAAGAGTAGGTAGTTGGAAGGAATCAGTAAGCACAACTACTAACTATTACTTCATATTCTAGACCCACAGTGCTTCCCCTTTTGTAGATTTTAATTTAGATTCCATTGGCTATCGGTAAGACTTTGATCTCTACATTTAACTCCTGCTGCCTGTCAAGAACACTGCATGTCCTCAGGACGAGTTTTAATTCCTGGAAAGAAAAAGTTCTGAAGACATAAACTTATTTTTCTTAGCTTTTCTCTTACAATTTTTGTGAAAGTATCTTACTTTCAGGGACTGCAAATGCAGATTAATGCTATATTTAGAAATATAATCCTTTAAAGTATGAGAGTAATTTCCAGATGCTTTAGATTGGTTTTGGTTTTGCTTGTCCTCACTGCATCACTTCCTCTATTTCAATCACCTTCCTTTTCTTCCTTATCTGGGCGCCTGGGTCACTCGACGTCTCATCAGTTATGTCAGTTCAATATCAGGATTTCTCAAAAAAAATCCGAAACCAAACACAAAAATCTAATAGTGCATTGTGGTTACATACAGCAGGTTGTTTCTAGTGTTTGCGAGGTATCTTTAGCTCTGCCTCAGGAAAAATGACCATGAGCAGTCAGGCTCAAGAGCTCCCGCAGCATGAGTCCGGGGTTTTCAAGGGTAGTATCTCCATCTAAGGAAGTCGCTTAGCTGATGGTACAAGCCATGCTTTGGACCAGGGGTGAGGGTGCACACATGTGCCACAGCCAAGGGCTGCTACTTCTGCCTGAGAGCGTGACAGGGGAAGCAGAGGATCAGGTGCAGTGAGGCTCCTGCCGGGCTTGCTATGGAGTGTTTTCACAGATAGGTTTTGACTCACAGGAAGAGAATATTTTTCCCACGCTGTCTTCTCAGCATGCCTTCCTGTTACTTGGTCCCAGCATAGGAAAATATTTACCCTACCAAAGTACTTAATGTGATACTTAAAATGGCAAATATGTATTTTATCAGCAACATTTGGGAATCAGTCCTTCCTTTAGCTACATGCCAAAACATGGGTGTAGTAATTAAGGCTCCTCCTGTGCCTTTAATTGAAACTAGAGATGTGGCTGCAATATAACTTTCACATCTGGAGTCTGGGCTTCTCCCAGGGGTATAGTTGTATCTAAGGATTTGCTTCAGACCATTACAGGGAAATGAGTCAGCCACAAAATCAGTATAAGAAATTCAGTGATACTTTAAAACTAGGGGCTTGCCCTATCTTCAGTAACACTGGTTTCAATATTAAGGTATAGTGTTTTGTGTTATTGCACAAATGCTAATATTTTAAAGCAGCGGAAATGTGTGTCTCAGGGTGACCTTAAATAGCAGTTTTCTATTAGGTATGACTCACTACCACTTAAAAATTTGTAAGAAGATTTGCCTACCTGCTTCAGTTACTTACATCTTGTGATCTCCAGAGAAGCAATACCCAAACAAAGTAATGCTTTGAAGGTGTGTGCACCCTGAACATGGTCAAGCTAACAACGAAGGAAGCAGCCAAAGAAAGCTTACTCATTTGTGCAGTATTTAATAAGACTATTAAATACTTACTTTGACTTCTTAAAATATTAACTTACATACTGATGCAGATTCGAGCAATTTTCTCTGAGTATTTTAGAAGCCTCCTTTAAGTCCTTGGAAACAGACCAATCACTAGGGCTTTGATTCTGTTGCTACACAGAGCACTTCAGATTAATAAGACAAAATTATAAGATTTAGATATTTTTCCTGTGTTTGCTGATAGGCACAACAGCTGAAGCTGCAATGGCCTGCTACTGATAGGATGGGTGATAGGTGCTTACCTGTCTTGCTCTCTGCAGAGGCACACTGACTGTCAAGTGATTTCTGAATCCCTGATTCAGAAATTAGAGCTGGTTCAGAGATCAGAGCTGAATGGGAATAGCAAGCCTCTGCCTTGTGTAAAGGAAAGACAACAGCTGCTTCTGTGGCAGCAATGGCTTCCACACCTCAGCGAGGTTCTGCAAGTGCTGCAATCACTCTCACACTGGAGAAAGTTAGATTCAGTCAACTGTGTCTTCTGAGTTCTGAAAAAAAACCTAAATTTTTTTTTAATTGCTCAACATGTAGCAGTTCACCTAACTGATATATGATTGAAAATAAAAAAGTAACATTATATTGTTATACCGTACTCTGCTTGTCATAAGAGAAAAGTATTTAATGTTGCTTCTAATTTTTGTGCCATGTCCATAAACTAAGAGTATAAACCACTTTTAGCTACTGTTGAGAAGTGGTATTGCTTAATTATGATAAATGGCTCTGTTACTATTAGGGGGTTTTACTGTGTGATTGATTCATTGAACTGTATTTCATGACACTCTCAAGAAAGGTTTTAACAGAGGAAATATTCAGAAGCAACTAGTACAAATAAACATTCAGGAAGGCATTTTGACTGTAAGACAAGCATAGATGTAAATATATGATTAAATGTTTGCACAAAGCATTTTGAGCACTGTTAAGTTATTCTGCAGCTATGACTATGCTATGTGAAGTCATCTTCATTTTTCTGAGTGGCACAGTGCCATGTTGTATTCAGTCAGACACTGAATAAATTTGTTGCTTGTAGTTTGATCTCACAGCAGATTATTTAATATTAATTTTCAATTTGTTTCCCAAGGTAACTGACATCAATTAATATGGCAGAGATGGAGCATTCACATTAAACACTGCTGCTCCCCTGGGATGAGCTCTCTCAAAGCATGTTTGGAGAGGAATTGAAACCAGAAAATGTTCACGTTCTTTTTTTTTTTTTTTTTTTTTTTTTTTTTTTTTTTTCCCCTG
>VXAY01005125.1:1832307-1857247 GCA_013399855.1 Oxyruncus cristatus
TTTTGTTTGTTTGTTATGGTCAGAAAATGCCTTTAAACATTGGGAAAAACGTGAGGGCTTGGTGTTCCTCATTCCTGAAACACATCTGCAGATGTTTGACTTAACCTGTGAAGTGTGCTATCATCTTTCTCATACCTTTTTATGGTCCATTATACTGAAATTCCTCCTATAATCTCTACACTGGGGATTCATTATCTTCTCCTATCAGACCTTTAACACCACTCTCTAATTATTGTCTGAGACAGATTTTCATATAGCACAATAGACTTTTTGTCTGAATATTAGTTACATAAAGTGCAAGATGCACTTAAGATACCAGATGCAAACTTGATGTTTTAATAAAGAAAGACCTAGACTTCTTTAATAAAGAAGACCTAGACGTAGACCTAGACTAGAGTTTTTTCGGTATCTGAATCCTCTGGAGTGCCACGGAATTAGGTTTTCCACTTTGTTTATTTAAAGGTGTTATTTAGGGGATTTTGTCGTTGCAGACATCAGGAAGAGTTTTGAACTGATCACTGCTTGAAAATTGTTATACAATTAAATTGATAATGGTTTTGAACTGGGATCTGTTATCAAATACTTACAATGTTTTTAGCAGTTATTTTATAAATTCAAGATTTATCTAGAAATTTATGGCCCAAATCCAGAAAAACATGTTAGTAAGATCCATCAAAGCCATACTTTTTTTAGCCTTTGGCAATGCTGCATGTATATATTTATGTTTATTTCAGTACACAGATCAGTCCAACTACAGAAAATATGGTTCTTTTTTGCTTTTCTTTCGTAGTATAGTAATATGTGTATATAGTAATAGGGGTATATAGTGCCTTCTGAATAAAAATACTCTTACATATATATATATAAAACAATGCTTACAGTATAAAGTATTATGGATAGTTATGTATTTTGAGTCTGGTTCTTGCTTTAAATTTTTCACTTCCTTTTTTGCTACACAGTAGTATTCAGCAATAAAAAATGAAGCATTACTGATGTCCATGCAGCAGAAACAAATGAGTTTCTAAGTAAAAACTGAAATCAGAAATATAGAATGTTAGATTAACATTCTTCCGTCTCTTGTTCTTAGCATTGTGTTTATTGATTCTTAAAATAATACTTTAATTTTGATAGATGTCCCCTAGAAGCTGGCCTGACAACATCAGTATTACAGCTTACTTTAAAAGGGCCTTTTCTGCCAAATATTTTTTTTTTTTTTTTGCAGCAGATCCAATGAAAGTAGTTTCTGCCTGTTACTCCTTTTATCCACACCACTTGTGCTGGGTCTACAGTACTCCTCTGCTGTGCCATTCATTCCAGCTGTTTTGCTGATAACCTGTATCAGGGAATTAGTTATTTTTAAACCTGATACAGTTGCTGTGTGACCCTAAAAGCCCTTTGGGTGTCTCAGGGGCAGAAACAAGTGGTTTGGTGCACATGCTTATTAAAGAAGTAGTGCCTTTGAAAGACACAGTTATTGTCCTGTGTCTCCAGAGAGAAAAATGTAATACTTAGCTGCTTCCAGAGTCACCAAAAGCTCTTGACAATTATCTTTAGAGAGTATTATTATATGAGGATGAAAGGATCTGATTCAATGAGATACAGTACATAGAAAATGAATGAAAGAGCCATTTTCATATTCTCTAACTGAAATAAATCATAGAATTGTTTAGGTTGGAAAGACCTCTAAGATCATTGAGTCTAACCATTAACCCAGCACTTCTATCTTTACCATTAAACCATGTCTCTTAGCGCCACATCTATACATCTTTTAAATACCTCCAAGGATGATGAGTTTCTGATGAGATACTGTTTCCCTGGGCAGCCTATTCCAACTCTGAATGCTCTTTCAGTGAAGAAATGTTTCTTAATATCCAGTCTGAACCTCCCCTGGCAAAACTTGAGGCCAGTTCTTCTTGTCCTGTCACTTGGTAACCCTCTCATCACTACACGACCTTTCAGGTCATTGTAGAGAGCAGTAAAGTCACCCCGAGCCTCCTTTTCTCCAGGCTAAACACCCCCAGCTCCTTCAAGCTGCCCCTCATAAGACTTGTGCTCCAGACCCTTCACCATGTCCATTGCCCTTCTCTGGACACTCTCCAGCACCTCAATGTCTTTCTTGAACTAAAGGGCTCAAAATTGGACGCAGGACTTGAGCTGAGTACAGGGGAACATCACTGCCCTGGTCCTGCTGGCCACACTATTGCTGATACAGGCCAGGATCCATTGGCCTTCATGGCCACCTGGGCACGCTGCTGGCTCATGTTCAGCTGCTGTCGACCCACACCCCCAGGTCTTTTTCCACTGTGCAATTTTTCAGCTACTCTGCCCCCAGCCTGTAGCGCTGCATGGGGTTGTTGTGACCCAAGGGCAGGATCCAGCACTTGGCCTTGTCGAACTTCATGCCACTGCTCTCATCACATAGCTCCATCCTGTCCAGATCCCCCTGCAGAGCCTTCTTGTCCTCCGGCAGATCAACACTCCTGCCCAACTTGATGCTGCTTACAAACTGACTGAGGGTGCACTCAATCCCCTCATCTAGGACATCAATAAAGACATTAAACACGACTGTCCTCAATCCTGAGACCTGAGGAACCCCACTACTGACCTGCCAACTGGATTTAACTCACTCCATTCACCACCACTCTGGGCCCAGACATCCAGGCAGTTCTTTGCCCGGGAAAGAGTGTGCTTGTCCAAGCCATGAGCAGCCAGTTTCTCCAGGAGAATGCTGTAGGAAAGGGTGTCAAAGTCTTTATTTGAGTAGGGTAGACTTCATCCTTTCCCTCATCCACCAAGTGGGTCACCTTGTCATAGAAGGAGATCAGGTTTTTCAGGCAGGTCTTGCCTTTCATAAACCCACACTGGCTGGGCCCGATCCCCTGGTTGTCCTGCATGTGCTGTGTGATGGCACTCAGGCGGTCCTGCTCCGTGACCTTCCCTGGCACTGAGGTCAGGCTGACAGGCTGCATCCTCCTTCTGACTCTTCTTGTGGATGGACATTAGCTAATGTCCCATCGACTGGGACCTCCCCAATTAGCCAGGGCTGCTGGTAAATGATGGAAAATGGCTGGGTGAGCTCTTCTGACAGTTCTCTTAGTACCCTTGGGTGGATCCCATCAGGCCTGATGGACTTGTGTGTGTCTAAGGCATGTAGTAGGTCACTGATTATTTCCTCCTGGATTATGGGGGCATCATTCTTTGTCTTCCAGCACAGGGCCTTGGTACCCTGAGGACAACTGCTCTTGCTATTAAAGACTGAGGCAAAGAAAGCACTAAGTACCTTTGCCTTTTTCTTATGCTTTGTCACTATGTTTCCTCCTGCACCCAATAAAGGATGGAGATTCTCCTTAGCCCTCCTTTTATTGCTGATATATTTGTAAAATTATTTTTGTTGCCTTTTACAGCAGTAGCCAGATTAAGTTCTAGCTGGGCTTTGGCCCTGTAACAAACAGGGAACCATTATTAAAATGAAAAGTGCAGCCTTTTTTTTTTAATATATTGTTCAAAAGTTATCACCTTTAAAAACATAAAAATCTTTTGATGTTTCCGAGCAACTTCAGTTATGTGGTCAAATTCCCATGATGTTAGTTGTCACCAGTCAGTTGTTTTTACAAGAGATGCTAACCTTTGACTTTGGATGGTTTACTGTTGAAGTGCACATACTAACTTTAGTTATATGTTTCTCTGTTACAAAAAGGATATCTTAGGCATCAAGTAAATTGAGATTTAAGTATCCATAACAAATGAGTTTTATTGCACTGTATCAGGTAGTTTTTAATAGCTGCTTATGAAGAATTAAAATGGTTTTCTCATTAGAATTCTTCTCTTTCAGAAACCTCATCCATCTATGTGACCAAAAATATATTGGATAAAACAAGTCCTCTGCCTTAATGATTCTAGCTCCCATTCATCCAAGAACTTAACTGTGCATGCAGCTTTAGTTACCTGAAGCACTGAAGTCATTAGGGGTTACATGCTTTAAAGGGCACATGAGATTAAGTGCTTTCCTGAACAAGGTCCTCAAAAAGCCATTATTTTAATGCACTTATGATAAAACTGGCATGTCATGGGAATTCATAAAAGAAAATATATGTTTTTAATTTTTTCTTTTTTTTTTTTTTGTAGGGGCACACACTATTGCCTGTGATGATTTATAGCTACCAATAACCTTCCACAGTGATTGCCTTATCATCTTACTGTTCTGGCATCTTCTGGTCTTGTTAGTAAACAAAAGAGAACTACTAAACAGAAAGCCAAGTACTCTTAATCTCAAGAGAGAGACTTCGTACAGTATGTTCTGTACAAAACTGAAAGACTTGAAGATCACAGGGGAATGTCCTTTCTCCTTACTGACTCAAGGTCACATTACTGAGGAACATGACAAAGACTGCACAGAAAACAGTTCTAGAGCAGCACCACCCATCTGCAAAGAAGTCCATGAAAAAGATGGTCAAGGAAACCTTCCACAAAGGAAAACGAGCCGAAGTAGAGTGTACCTGCACACGCTAACTGAAAGTATCTGCAAACTAATCTTTCCTGAGGTAAATAGATACTGGATAATAATAAAACTTCAATAGCATTTAATTATAGATGTTAAAAAAGCATTCCATGCCTGCCTTTAGATGTAAGCCTTTAGAAAGTTGTTTTGATTTCTAAGTTTGTGTTCTTATGTAGTTCTCCATCGTTTAAATCCTCATTTCATGACTTCTGTTTCTTTTGGATATAATTTTGCCACAATCTCTTTAGTGCACACCATTCTTTTCTCTGTATTTCTCTATATTTTTGCTTTGTATTTGCAATCTTCCACTAATCTTTTTAATTGTTCCTTTTAAATCCGTCTATATCTGTAGTATTTTTTTAACACAGAGATACAATTATAGAAACTCTGTCTTGTTACCTAATTATGTAAATTATGGGGTCATGTCATCAATTCACCTAACTGAATCCATACTGCTAAGTGCATTAGTCATTATCACAAAAAAATTAAAATAGCTGTTTCCATCTGCTATGATGCTAACCTCCTGTCATACTATTTTTAAAAACATTATAATTTGTGTTTACCACAAAGATATTCTTATGTCTCTGCTCAACTTAAATGAAAACAGGTACAGTGCAGGCTTGCATGAGTGGAGATGAATACCATGGTTTATCTCTGTAAAAAGAACATGCAAAATGCAGCCCCATAACATTCAACATTTGGCCTTGGCTCAAATTCTGTGGAAGGTTTGAAGGAACTGACTGATATATATTGGGACTACAGATAGCGAAGGGACAATTTTGTACAGTCATTTAATTACAATTCATTACTTGGACATTCAGTGTACCTTACTTAAAGTGCTGGAGTTTGATTAAGTCTATCTGCAGATCTGGTTATGCAGCTCATTATCTATTACCCATTCACTAAACCTCTAATCAATTTTTGATAAACTAGTTTTTACCTCTGCTGCATTGACACAGACCAAGTCCATCCCTTTCAACCTTTGAACTGATGTTTAAATTTATAAAGGAGAATACTTTTAATCCAAGAATGAATGAACTGGCAAAGCACCATTTCTGTGGTGTCATGATTGCTGTTTTGCTTTTCTAGTACATAGTTGGTGGGATTTTTAAAGAAGTAACTGATATTTTTTCTTTTTAAAGAGTGGTATAAATCTATGCAGCTGCCTATTATATAATCGTGATAGGCTCGTTCATCATCTGCGACCAAAGCTTGGCAAAGTCAAAGATATTATGATCAAGTCATATTCACTGGAACTTTGTCCAAGTACAGTAGTCTGTTCTCACGCTGATTTGGGGTCAAGACCTAAGCATCTTCCTAATCTCAATTTTCCATAAATGGTTTTTGCTTGTTTTCTACATTTTGAATCCATGGTACTATGGGGTTTTCTGAGGGGATGTGTAATATTAGAAACTCATGTTAGTTATAGTTATTTCTTAGTAGCACTGTCTTTATTGCCACCTGAAAACCTGCAAGTAAAGAACACTGTACTTAAATACAGCTCATGTACTTAAATACTAAGCTCATGTACTTAAATACTAAGCTCATGGGTGCACATGAGCTTAGAGGCTTAATTATAGTGGTACTGGAGCTGAAGACATCAACATAAAGGTAACCCCAAGCACAGAAATGACATGCTGTTTCTACAGCAATACCATCTTAAAAAAAGGTGGTAGTCCCAAGGACAGCGAAGTAATTTTTTTCTGTATAAAAATGTTATTCTTATGATTAAATTTTCAGCAATGACATTTTAATCAACATGCATATTTTTTCCCCCAGTTTGAAAGGCTAAATCTTGCACTTCAGAGAACACTTGCAAAACACAGAATAAAAGACACCAGGTATGTATGTGTGATGAGCTTGTAACTAACTTCACTGCGGAAACATTTTTCAAACAGTTCATAAGACTGGCGTGGTGACTGGGAATTGGGACTTCTGGAATCTGTTTTCAATTATCTTGTCAAATTGGTGTGTAACATTTCATGTAATTTAAGTTAGTAATGATTTATTTTAAAATATTCACAAATATTTATATCACTCACAAAGTTTACTTAATGGGCAAGTTTAGCCATTTGTACAGGGAAACAGGCAAGGACTTTGTTTAAAATGAGCAAGTGTTTTGGAGGAATTCAGAGACTGCTTGGACATAGATGGAAAGATAGATATGGTTGTGTATGGATCTAGCCCCGTGTTTCTAAGACCCCAAGGAAAGAGTTTTAAATACAAACAATTAGTATTATACAAAAGAATTTGGCTTCTGGTACAGTGAACAATCCTATGCTCCAGATACTGACATACATTTTCCTAAGCTCACTTGGCTTCTGGTTTCTGTTTCTGAGGAGCTCGGTTTGATTTTAAGCACTCCTTAGTACTAATCCAGTATTAATCATTTGAGCCTTGTAGGGAATTTATTAGCATCTCATGATACACTGAGGATTCAATTTATTGAATGCATGTGAAAAAATAAGCCCCTCAAGTTAAATCTCCTTTCCAAGTGAAGAAAAAGAGTGAAACTACACTGTTGCTCACCATGATAAGACTAGAAAATTGCAGTGTATATTTTTCAAATTATACTTGATATTTTTAAAGCACTTTGCATACATTGACTGAACCAAAGATAGCTGGTCAGATGTGCATTGCAATTGCTGACTGGCTTATTGCTATGAATGTTTTCCCTATCTTTAATTATGTGTTTCTTCCTGGAGTATTAGTTTAAAATAAAAAAACTACTATAATATTCTGAATGAAGAAATAATGCAAATGTAAAACAAATCTAAATGTCTGTATTGCTTTTGCATATCTATTGTATTTCAAGTGAAGAAATTCAGAAACCTTGAATCGGGAATTTATTGTTATATGGAGGTTAATCTAAGCTGCATGTCCTTCTCATAATTTTGAATCAGACATTCAACAAACAGGTTGATGTTTATTGTCCTCAGAGGACTCAGAGGGCTGCAGTTTTATGTCAAAAATCTGAATTAATATCAGGGAAAAAATAATTTTGAAATTCATAGTTGTTACTGGCATTTCCTCTCAAAGCAGAGATACCTTCTCACCTCTTTTGAGTTTAATGCAATATAATTCCAAAAAATGCTTGAATATAAATTCCAAATGTGTTATACAACATGTTATGGAATATAGTTATGGCTTCAATAAAAAAAACACAAACCGAATAAATAATTTGAGCTCAGACCATCAAAACTTTAATTTAACAGAAATGCAAAGGATCATCTAAGATCCTACCAAGACCCCATTTTTAATTAATAAAAAACTTCCTATTTGATCAGCAAAGCTTGGTCTGTACACATTAAACACAAGGTAGGTAACTTCTGTACTTACTATTTTTACCATGCTTATCCTAATTTTTTAGGGATTTTATTTGTATTTTTATGATCTTTACAGAATACCTGGGGATAGTGAAGATTTTGAAAAAATAATCAGTGATCACGCTAATGCAGCAGGTAATGTAAACTTGCTTAATAGTAGATAAATAGATTGTATATGCTATATATATAAAAGAATATATTCTATATAAATTAGTCTTGTCACTAAGAAATAATTTCTTCCATGTAAGGGTTGTGGTAATGCTGCCAAAACAGAGGCAGCACCTGTGATCTCTGTGAAACTATGGTCTCTGCAACTAATATCAAAATTTGGGCTAAAAGACAAGTTTCTAGAGTCTGAGCTGTCAGAATCATCCACTCCTAAGATCCAACATCTGGAAAGAATTATACAGTTACAGTTTTATACTAATGAAAAACTGTTTGATCCTTTTCATCTTCTGAAGGACTGTAGCGTGTCAGAAGAGAACTGCTGTAATTTTTAATGCGTAACTCTGGCTACATCTGTAATAGTAAATTAACATTTCCAGGAACTGAAATATGGTCTTCCGTACACAGTTGGTCTGTGACAGACAACACTTTTCTAAATGATTCCCAGTAACAGTTGGGGAATTGGAACATTCCCAACAGTCACTTTGCATGCAGTTATCCTGTTAAAAACAATTTACTAGCAAAGGTGTGAGCCATTCTGTGCCAATTGGTCTTAGTGCTCCGGAATATTCCTAGAGTCATTTAATGTATTGTATCAGGCAGAGTACTTACATCTGCATATCCTATTTTATTCTTGTGTTAATTTTGAAAATTCTTATTTTAGTCCCTTATATCAGTCTATGGGAGTTGAGTTAAATCTTGTGCCAAAGCATGTATTCATTTTGTCTGCATTTCTTCAAAGAACACCTGATCCTGGATGTTTGTAAACTACAACCAATTGTCCCCCTGTTTCCATGCACTGTTTCCAGAACTCCTAAATGAGAGTGCCCTCAGGTGTCAATGATGGATCAGGGAAGGATATTGCTAATTTGTTTTGGCCTAGGATAAAAAGGCATGGAGATTAGCCTGTGATTCAGAATGATGAATGCATTTCTGACTAAAATGTGGTTCCATGCAGGTGTTCCCGTGGAGTCTCTACGGGAATCTCTTGGTGAAGAGTTATTTAAAATATGCTATGAAGAGGATGAACACATATTAGGGGTTATTGGAGGGACCCTTAAGGACTTTTTGAACAGTTTCACTACCCTGCTGAAGCAGAGTGGCCACAGCCAAGAAGCAGGAAAAAAGGACAGACTTGAAGATGCCTCCATATTATGCCTGGAGAAAGATCAGGACTTCTTAAATGTGTATTATTTCTTTCCTAAGAAAATCACAAGTCTTATTCTATCTGGTATTATTAAAGCAGCAGCTCATATTTTGTATGAAACTGAGGTGGAAGTGATGCTCATGCCTCCTTGTTTCCATAATGACTGCACTGAATTTGCTAATCAGCCTTATTTGCTGTACTCTATACAAGTCAAAAGTACAAAGCCTTCCTTATCTCCATGTAAACCACAGTCTTCACTTGTGATTCCTGCCTCTATGTTCTGTAAGACTTTCCCATTTCATTTTATGTTTGACAAGGATATGTCAGTTCTTCAAATTGGAAATGGGATAAGAAGACTTTTGACCAGGAGAGAATTTCAAGCTAAGCCCAATTTTGAAGAATACTTTGAAATTCTTACCCCCAAAGTAAGCTGCACTTTTAGTGGAATAATGACAATGCTAAATATGCAGTTTACTGTACGAGTTAGAAGATGGGACAATACTGATATGAAACCATCCATGGTAAGACCTTTTTACTGCTATTACTTCTGTGAGGAATTTGTTAAAATTTGTTAAAATATCCAAAAAACATGGTGGCATTTTCTACCTCTGAATATCTAATATAACTGCATAATAGTGGTTTAATTAGGGTACTCAAATGTTATTCAGAATCTGAAGCCAATTTCAGTCAAAACTCTTCTTTAGGACTTTTACCAAGTAAAACCTGAATGCTAACTTGATTTTTTTGAAATAATTTGAAATATTGAGATAAAGCCAGTGATATGCCATGCTGCTGAGAATAAGGGCATCTCCAATACAAAGGCAGTGTCAGGGAAAGCTTTACAAAGTGCCCCTGAATCATTTGGAAATAACAGTTCTAGGATTTGGGGAAAAGAATTAGATGTGGCCTGTGATCATTCAGCCTTTGGTATCTTTGGTATTTTGATATCTTCTATATTCTGATGTTTTCATCAGGTGCAACCACCAAAGGTTCCACTTAGCTTCAGCTGCTGGGATTACTTACTATCTTTGCTGAGCTGGGTCTGTGGCAAATGACCCAGGACAGTAAAAAACACTGAGTATTCAATGAGTGTTTTTATTCATTCCTGGTCCCAGCTGAATTCCAGCTTATATACACCTGAGGCAGTCCAGGATTAATTACTCAACATTCCAAGAATTTAAGTGAAGAATAGAAAAAAGTTTCACTCATTTATTAATGTAGTTACTCGTTACTTTTAAAAAATGTAGCTACTTCATTTCAGATCCATTTCTGCACTAGGAGATTTCAAGGGGTAGCAGACTTAGCTTGGCTTTTGCATGTAATTGCATATGCAAATTACTATGAGCAAGGAACAGGTGTTATTAGAATGGTGGTCTTTCAAAGCAATGTTGAACTAAGCTCTGCAGCACCTTGCATATTACACAAGTGACTACAGAAGGGACATAAAAACACTTCATACAAAATATTTTTCTTTTTTAGATCATTAAAATGGGACATTTCTTCCATTTCTGACTTTAATTTTAAATTGCACTGAGTACTGAATATCCTATGATAAAACTGAAGCTAATTTTCTCACTTTATCTTACAGAGGAAGTGGTGCATGAACCAGAGTTATTAGAATAAATTTATAGGCCACTCTAATCAGTAACATTTTATGAAGAGATGAAAATGCACAAAATTATTCTTTTTTGTTTTTCTTTTTCCCCTAAGCTAAAACTGGTACTCAAACATAATTAGGTGTTTATCCTTAAGTTGGGGTCTAACTTTTGTACCAGAAGACTCAATAAAAGGGAACTTACTTGATGGCTCTATGATTCAGCACCCCATGTTCTCTCTTAAGCAACTGCATGAAAATGTAAGGACTATGGACCAGTCTTTATTTTCTTACATTTCAGCAAAATGTATTTCCTCTAAAACTTCTTGTTTCTAGACCATTGCCATACATGTTTTGCATGAATTCTTGTTTCTTTACCTGTTTCAGGTAATGGATCTTAAAGGCCAAATGATCTATATTTTTGAATCCAGTGCCATTCTGTTCTTGGGATCTCCTTGTGTGGATAGACTAGAAGATTTTACAGGACGTGGATTGTACCTCTCAGATATTCCCATTCACAATGCACTGAGAGATGTTGTTCTGATAGGAGAGCAGGCCAGAGCCCAGGATGGACTGAAGAAGAGGTTAGGAAAGCTAAAAGCAACCCTTGAGCAGGCCCATCAAGCACTTGAAGAAGAGAAGAAGAAGACTGTAGATCTTCTGTTTTCAATTTTTCCTGGAGAGGTTGCTCAGCAGCTGTGGCAGGGCCAAGTTGTACAAGCCAAGAAATTTAATAATGTCACTATGCTTTTTTCTGACATTGTTGGATTCACTGCCATCTGTTCCCAATGCTCACCTATGCAGGTTATCACCATGCTTAATGAGCTTTATACTCGCTTTGATTACCAATGTGGAGAGCTAGATGTCTACAAGGTACACAATTCATTGCTTTTCTGTGGGATTCTGGGGCAGGAAAGGAAATTAAGACTAAGTAGGACAGAGGATAATAGAGGTCCAATAATTATTTTGCCATAAACCTTTTTTAAATGAAAGACATATTAAGATAAATCACAAAACAAACAACAAAAAACCAACAAAAATAGCTGTCATGCAGCCAAGAGAGAAACCCATAAAAACTTTAGAGTTAATTTTAAAAATTAATTTCAATGACAGGCTTGTGAATCTGGAGTAAATAGGTATTTAATATAGCTATGGGTGCCTGACAGTAGATGAACAAGGAAAAATATTTTAGAATTATGCCCAGCAATAAATATAAGTTGTACAATTTTTCCTTTTGCATGATACTGAAGGATTTGTCCAGGACTTGAATAAGTTTGCAGGAAAAACAAGACTTGGTCAATATTTAGCTACAGTTCTTACTGAAGTCAGACTATTCTTTTATATGTATCACAAAGTCTAACTGTAAGGTACAAATATGCCTGTTTTAGGTTGAGACTATTGGAGACGCCTACTGTGTTGCTGGAGGCTTGCACAAAGAAAGTGAAACACATGCTGTTCAAATAGCACTGATGGCCCTGAAGATGATGGAACTGTCAGATGAAGTGGTGTCTCCCCATGGAGAGCCTATCAAGGTTGTATATTTTATTGTATTTTATATGGTTAAAGTGGGCGGTTTTGTTTGTTTAGTTGCTTTTGGGGGTTTTGACTCAAGGAAATTTCACGTCATTGCATCAACTCAGACAAATTGGCGAATCAAATGACTTTTTTAATTCTATGAATGCGAGTTTTGTGGTGAGGTAAAGGTTAAGTAGAGAGCTGAAAATCAACCCAAAAGACTTTAATGCACTGAAGCCAGTATGTACAATCTGACATGCTACAGTTTTTGTCTCAGTAGCAATAAATTTGTCAGTGGCATGAAATATTCTGTTTTCTAAAGAAATTACTAATCCTCTCTGAAAATTAGACGTGTCTTTTTGACGTAGCATCTATGAACATGAATGACTAAAGACATGTTCTGATTGTAGCAATCCAAACATCTTTAAATGATTCCATTGCTGTTCTTGTTTTGCAGTCAGATACTGAATGACTACCATAAGATAATGGTGTTATAATGTCAAAGTAACTATTAGATTCAATGGTAGCTATATTTATGGCTTCCTTTCAATGAGGAATTCAGCCATCTTTGCTCTGTGGGTGGATTTTGCTTTTGTCGCAGGTTTTTGTGCTTTAACACTCGAAATTAGAAATTGCAACTTCTTCATATGCTATTCTCTTGATATGAGAAGAGTAGCACACATAGTAGACATGCAAGCTTCTTGACATCATGCCATTATTGTGTCAGAATGCTATTTCTGAAGAAAACTTGTGAAGAAAATATGTATAATGCACATGAGAAAAAGAACACACCTCCAAAAAAAAAACCACCGAAAAACCTCATAGAAAGCAGCACCAGCTAAGTAAAAGTCAAAAATCTGAGTATGAGTTAAAAAGAAGAGGTATCAAAATATTTCAGCTGCTCTTGGTTCCCCAGGACTGTTTTGGGGCCAGCTCTATTTACGATCTTTATCAGCAACCTGGATAAAGAGATTGAGTGCATCCTCAGTCACTTCACAGGCAACACTAAGTTGAGTGCTGGATTGACAGGAAGCTGAACATGAGCCAGCAGTGTGCCCAGGTGGCCAAGAAGGCCAATGGCATCCTGGCCTGTATCAGCAATAGTGTGGCCAGCAGGACCAGGGCAGTGATTCTCCCTCTCTACTTGGCACTGGTGAGGCCGCACCTTGAATCCTGTGTTCGATTTAGGGCCCCTCACTACAGGAAAGACACTGAGGTGCTGGAGTGTGTCCAGAGAAGGCCAAGGGAGCTGGTGGAGGGCCTGGAGCACAAGTCTTATGAGAAACAGCTGAGGAAGCCGGGAGTGTTTAGCCTGGAGAGAAGGAGGCTCAGGGATGACCTTATTGCTCTCCCCAGCTATCTGAAAGGAGGCTGGAATGAGTTGGGGGCCAGTCTCTTCTCCCAGGTAACAATCAACAGGACCATAGGAAATGGCCTCAGGTTTTGCCAGAGAGGGTTTTGATTGGATATTAGGAAAACATTTTTAATCCAAAGGGTTGCCTTGGAACAGACTGCCCAGGAAGTGATGGAGTCACTATCTACACATTTTAAGGATATGTAGAAGTGATGCTCAGAGGTTTAGTGGACTTGGCAGTGCTTAGTTGCTGGTTGGACTTTGTGATCTTTGAGGTCTTTTCTAACCTAAATGATTCTATAACTGAATCATGAAAATTCAGTACTCTGGGACTGGGATTTAGTCTATGTGTGACCTTGTCAACAGAGTTCAGTGGGAACTGCAGCATATGCTGTCTTTGCTATTCCCTAAGACTTCTGACCTGAACAGCAAAGCGAGTACTTTTCATGAACTGTCAGGAGTCTAACATTGTGTCATGTAATTCCTCCCAGAAAGTATCCAAGTTCCATAGTAACTCCTGCTGATGCTTCTAGATCAATTTACTGCCACAGTAAATTGAGAGACCAGCAGTTCACAGTCATATTTTGATATGGAAGGATTACTTACTAAAAATGCAATGCAAGATAAACTTCAGCTAGTTCCCTCTCCATGAACAGTGATGACCAGAATACAGATATTTTTAGGAGACTGTGCTAAATCAATGTATATTAGTAGCTTATTATATTGTTTAATAGAGGAAGAATTTATAAAACTGATCTTACCCATCCTGTTTAACCTAATAATGCTGTTTTCTGTCTTTTACTTAAAGATGCGTATTGGCCTTCATTCTGGATCTGTCTTTGCTGGAGTTGTTGGGGTAAAAATGCCTCGTTACTGCCTTTTTGGAAATAATGTAACCCTTGCCAATAAGTTTGAATCTTGCAGTATACCTAGAAGAATAAATGTCAGCCCAACAACTTACAGGTACAATGCTTGATATATGTAAAATGTCCACCTAGTTGCTGTAGTAGTCCATTATCTTCTTTTTCTTTTTTTATTTCCCTGAAGCACTGCTATTTATTTTCCTTTTTCTCTTTTTAGCTGACTGCTCATGAATGCACCACGGTTATTAGTAGGCAGAATTCAACCAGCAGTAGCTAGAAAAAAAGTAAAACAGAACAGCTGATACTTATTTTTCAGATGTTACATTTAAAATAAATGGACTGTCTGGTCAGTTTTGCTTTTCACCCTGTAGCTGTATATGTGTTGCTTTTTTTTCCTTCTTCTGTCATATAGTTTGCTCTTTGAGCTTTCACTGTGAACTGGATGCCAAGCTGGCTGCAGATGCCCTTGAAAGTAACAAACTCACTGAAGAATTGTTAAACATCACTCTACACACGGTCATTCTCTTTTGGTTAGGAAAGATGAATTATTAGGTTGCAATGAGTTATCACTGCCTCTGTCTGGTCTACAGGTCTTGATCACCAATTGAGTTTAATGCTTTTAGTATGGAACTTAGGCTGTGCTACTTATTCACTCAGATATTTTTAGTAATGTGTACTCTGTGGTTATGCAGACAGCTAGCAGACTCTCCCATGGGAAATACAGCATCTTGCCTTTGTCCTTTAAACCTAACACTCTCTTTGTACTCTCTGTTTAATTGTACTTCAGAATCACCTTGCAACATGTTCATGGCCAAGTAATAATGTCTTATAGATGCCAGGCAAGACAATAGGAAACTGTTTTGAATGTGATGGTAACAAGAGTTGACATCTGATCTCCAGATCCAGATCTGAATTTTATGCCACTGCTCTGACAGAGGTTATTGTTTCTTCCAGATCGGCCAATAAGAATGTACTGTAGAGAGCGAATCTACTAACACAAAGTGATACGGCTGGCTGGGTAAAATAACCAGAAATATTATAAATTATTTTTTTACATTTTAAGGAAGCTCAGCTACCCTCAGTGTAGCCTGGGTTGTAGTCTGTTGTTTCTACCCAGCTTGTACTCACTGCCACATATCTGCTAATGCCTCATGGCAAGATTCTATGTCCAACATCAGACAGAGAATTTGGCACAGGATCCTGACATGCCCTGCAGCATGTGCTGTGTGACATACAGGTTGCCAAACTTTAGATTATCTTGTATAGGTGATTTAGAAAAAGTAGCACAGGTATTAGAGCACACAGGAAGTAAGCTTTTTGATTATGTGCTCTAAAAACACAGAGATAGCATTAGCATTGCTGGTGCTCATGTATGTCCGAAGAACAGTGCTGGCCCATGGTGATTGTTTTTCCATATCCATATGTAAAATCACTTTAAATAATACTGACTACGGTCTTCTCTTAAAACCACTAGACACTTTGTCCACACAAGACTTGCCTAAAACTGGTGGCATAAGTAGGTTTCTGCATGGCTGTGTATTCATCTCCAGAGAATATCTGAAATTAGTATACTGTTGAAAAAAATATAATTCTCTGAGTGCTAGCAAGTAGGCAATTTGATTAACAGGTAAACTATTGTTATTATTATTGTGTTTCTTTTTATTTCCTGAGTGATGATGATGTGTTAACCTCCTTTTTATTCGGTGTTTTTTTCTTTTGATTCATTCACCAATTCTAAACACATTGATAACATTATGGGATCTTGAACAACTCCTGTATATTGTAGTAACTGTTTAAAAGCTTAGATACCACTTATCAATATTTATCTTACAGATTAGCAATCTCTGTCTCAACCTGTGAAAAAGCAAAAATATTAGAATTGGTAGGAGCATCTGAATAGTTTAATTAATAAGTTTTACAGTATTTCATTCTTTGAAACATTAATTGTGGTGCGTTTGATGTGCAGATGTGAGCTAGCTTTCAGCACTAAACCACCTTTGAACATATTTACAACAAACATAGCATCTACATGCAAAACATTGACAAGACAAAAAAATAGGTGATACTTCTACTTGCACTGATGCACAAGTTAATAGGTTACCAAATAAACAGAACCTTTTTATATTTTCAGTAAATAAAATATGAAGATTAATTTGAATTTTACCCTGCCATACTAAAGAATTATCGAATGTCTGCACTTAATAGTAACTGATTCATTTTTAATCAAGATGATTCATTTCTATTCTAGGTTGTTAAAGGAATATCCAGGATTTGTGTTCACACCTCGCTCAAGAGAAGAGCTTCCACCAAATTTTCCTAGTGATATCCCTGGAATTTGCTATTTTCTGGATGCTTATACTCAAGGAACAAACTCACAGACTTGGTTTCAAAAGAGAGATTTGGGAGACGGCAATGCCAATTTTTTGGGTGAGGAAACAGGAATAGACTAAGTTGTACATTCAGAAATGTATAGAATAAATTTATAAATATTTGGATTTTTTTTTGTATAAATTAAAAATTTTTAAAACTGTATGAAACATGCAAGCACTTTAGATTGTTAACACCTGAAAGCCAGTATTAAAATTTCAGGAAGTACGTCACTGACTACTTTTTATTTTTCCTTTGCATAAGGAACATAGTCACTAAAGTAATGTTGCAACTTCACAGTTGGAAATGCTACTATAAACTGTATTTTCCCTGTGGTAATTTGTTAGTGCTACATAATAACTCAGTTCTCTCTGTACTGAGAATTCTAGATGTATTGTATATGCAGTTTGTCGGGAATTGTAATGTGCAAGTGATGCAGCCACATGCAGTGTTGTGAGCTGGTGCTTGTCAATGACTATTAAAATGTATTTTCTTAGAGATTCCATAAGAAAATGTCCATTAAAATATTGCCATTGCTATCACATACTTCTCCCAGTGCATCATTTGGGCCCCATCCTAGAAGCTGCTGACCATCTTCTCACACTGACTGGAGTCAAATTATGAGGGTGCTCAGCATTTTCTGGATCAGGCTGCTAATTGTAGCTAATACACATGCATAGCAGAGTTGCTGCCTACTGTTTCATGAAGTTTATCATTGTGTATAAAGTTAATATAGATTAAACCACTGTATAATCACATGCTAAAGTCTGTAATCATCAAACTATTTTAGTTCTTAGGGTTTTTAAAATACTTAAAAATAAAAATATCCACTTGTTATTACGTATTACAGCAATAAATGTTTTCTTCTTGTTGTCATTTACATTTGAAACGTTTTAACAGAAGTGTAATAAAACATGATTTGGAATGTTTGCTTAGAAAGGAAATTCCAGTTAGACTGTATAAAATGGAACAGAAGCACACCAGCTTAAAGCTATGACCCTTATTCAAGGATGCACTGTGTGGTATGACATGTTATGGAAAGGCCTATCATATGCGCACTTTAAACTTGCCAGGGGAATCTTCAGGTGAGCAGAAATGCTTTAAAACATGTGAACATATATACAAAGATTAATATTACTACAGTACAAGCTTTTTTGTTGTGGATGATGGAACATGAGTGGAGAACTCTAAGGGGTCTGCCTCTGGCACTGGCAGAATAGAGTTAGTTAAGAGCTGTGAGTTTAGGATTCTGCCTCTCTAAGTAGCAGATCCACCTGCCCGGAAATTCCTCTGTGCTGTACACTTTGATCCCAACTGCGGGCTGGAGAATTGCACAGCTTACACATGCTACTATTTCCAGTAGTATCAAATATTATTAGTTATTATTCTAACCTCTTAAACTCTTGGCATTTGGCATAACAAGCCATAAAAGTCTTTCTTCAAGCTGCTTGCCACTAAATCAGATTATTACATTAAACTAAGGTTCATTTTCTGATCTTCACTGGTACGTTCTGAAGCTCAATATACCATTTTATCCTGCTATTTTGCGGTAGAAATTCATACAGAACATGTAGCATCAGAGCCTTGAGAAAAGTCCACATAAGAGTCTAGCATTAAGAACGTTTTAAAACTGTATTTCAATTCAGATTTCCTGTAAGCAGAACTTGAAATATTGAATCCTTCTATTGCTTGAGGTCTACTATATCCATCCAAGATGCTTAGAAACAATTCTGTAACACAAAAATGGAACCTGAAAGTATCATAAATACATCTCTCTCTTGCACATACACACAAGCATATGTATTTGTAACTTTTTTGACAGTAGTATTTCAAGGAAACAAGAACTGTGCAAATATTGATCTTTGCAATATTATATTAGTCTAAAAATTCTATTTAATTGACAAAAATACCCAGAGGTTACTAGCAGTCCCATGTTGGTGCTCCTTGATATAAACATGTGAGAATACTGACTTTGGTAGGCTTATGGTATTAAGCCAGTAATGACTGAGGTCAGTATGAATCTATCCATCACTGTCATTCAATAAATGTTAAAAAAAATAGGCTTTTAAATAAAAAAGGATTTCTTTCTCCAGATCTACTGAATAGGAGGGATGCTTAGGAGGGAATTTTCTTTTGTCCCTAGAAAAGAACTATTGCCGGACTTAGACAATGGCCATGCTCAAGGCCAAATTCTGTATAAATCTGTCATTAAATAGGATGTTCATCATGGCAATTCCTGACACCTTCCTAAGTGGTGTCAACTTTCAGAGAAGAATTCTGGTAAGGTGATTAAGTGTACACAGAAAGCAACATGCTTGAATCTCAGTGAAGTAAATAGGATTTAGGCACATATTTAAGACAGTAATTCACGAAAGTGCTTTAAAAAGTACTTGTGTTCAAACCTGTTCTGCAAAAAAGCCACAAGTCTGTTTAGCTTTAAGCATATTTTAAGAATTTGGATCTCACTGAAGCTGTTCTTCTGTTTAAGTTTTTTTTGCTGAATAAATATGTATTTAATAAGGGACAATTACCTTAACTGATCTTTTCACTTAGATCTAAAATATTCATTTCACTTTTTAACTAATCTTTTCACTTAAATCCAGTTAAAAAAGAAAAAAGGAATCAGAAAGCCAATAAGCAAATAGTTGAGATAAACAAAAGGAAGGCAATTTAACCCATGCAATACTGGGATATTTTCCAAGAAAATAAAAGAGTTGTTTCTAAGTTGATACCTTGTATTATAGTGTATTATACTAGGGAAATCTTCAGAGACTATGCAATGTAATTTGTATAAAATACAAATACCGCAGTATTATGTCCAGAAATTAGGGTTTTTTCTGTTTGAAATTTTATTTTATTAGTTCATGAAGATTCTGTGGTGCTGATTCCTGTTCACATTTACAACGTGATGGAAGATACATTTTTATTGCACTGCAATTTCTTTGCCAAAGGGGTGTAAATGGCCTTTGAAATAAAAAAAAAAAAAAGTGGGCCCTTTGAATCTTAACAGTGGTATAGCTAAAGAGAAAGCTATAGCAAAAGAATTCAACTAATTTTATTTCATTCAGGCATGACCTGATAAGATTCTAGGGAGATGCTGGAAAAAAATTCACATTGCTGGTATCAGAGGAAGTACAATTAGTGTGGAGCTGATGTTTTCTTTCTTGCTGAACTACTGTGCAAAACCAAAGCACATTAACTCACAGAAACTAGCAGAACAGTGAAGTGCACAGATAATTGAGCCTCTGGGACAGATCTACTTTTTCCTAGGACATCTTATGGAGGAAGAATTCAGACCTCCCCCAAACTCAGTTTATTTCTTCCATAATTTTATTTCACAATCTTTTCAGAAACAGCTGCAACAAATAATATAGGAGGCAAAATCAGTATTTCCAACTGAAAGCCTTTATAATCAAGGGGAATAGCTCTTGCATCTTGGCTAGGAGACCCTTTTTCAAACCCCACCCATCCTACAACCTACCAGGCTACTCTAGCTGCTACCATTTTTTTTATGCCTGCTCATTGTTCTGCAAAAGCAGTGGGAGATTCGTTTCCTGCAAAAGCAATAACTTTTGTGGCTATTTGCCATATGGTGTACAAGGTACTGAGTTGCTTTCAAAGCCCTGCTCCAGTTTATCATAAGCCAGCTTGGCAGGGACCAAATTTAACTGAGGCTATTTCTGAAATGAGAGCTAGGACTTTCTTTTCTACCTCTAAAATCTGCAAGATGTGTGCCACAACAGTCTTAGAGACCTCTAGGACCACTCTGATGGTATGGCTGCTCACAACTGCATAGGAAGGAAATAATCAGATATAAGCTTTTTTGTTTGTTTGTTTTTTTGTTTGTTTGTGTTTTTTTGTGTTTGTTTGTTTGGTTGGTTTTGTGGTTTTTTTGTTTGGTTGGTTGGTTTTCGTTTTTTTTCGATTTTGTTTTTGTTTAACTTCCCAATCCATTTTTATGAATTCACCGGCAGCCCTTTTCTGCTGAGCACAGAGGGAGAGTAAAAGTCACTGTCTTATATTACTCAGCATTGCTCTGGTAGTGAGGCACAAATAAAAGATGGAAAATAATCGGTAGTTCTGGAACCTTTGCTACATCCAGATGCAACAGTTTAAAGATACATACTCTCCTGAGCACAAACAGAAGGATCTGAATGTTAAATATGTAGTTAGGCGGGAATGTAAAGCTGGAAAGCCAGTCAAAGAAATAATAAACTGTAAAAGAATCTGAAACAAAGTAAACAACCTTATAAAGTTGTGTGTCTCATCTGCTTCAGCAGATTTTTGATGCTGAAAGCAAAGTCGAAACAGCGGTTTCCTAATATAAATGCAAATGAGCACATTGCTTTGCAGCCCCATTACAAGGCATCCTTTGAAGATCTGTGCTAAAATTGTTTCTCATCTTTTGAGCAGTACGAAGTAAAAAATTTTTGTGCCACTACAGCAAACAAACACCATGTTTACATGCATATCCTGCACATATACCATGTGATTGGAAGTAACTGAGAGAATACATGCAGTAACATCCCAAGGATATGAAAAGAGGTAGATTAAGTCACAGATACATTTCCTCTCTCCTGATTTTTCAGCCCAAACAAAAACTGCCAAAGAAATCTCAAGGACGAAGGCGTTTTCAGGGGCTTTGGAATACAAGCATATGAAAATGAACAGGAGTCTTTCCACTGATTGCAGATGATGTTAGGGAAGATTTGGATATATTGTTAGTTTGCTCCGCGTGGGTAAGATTACATTCCTCTTACAGGAGGATGCAAATGTACATGTTACTGCATCACACAACATCATGGACATATTGAGGGCTGTTTTGTTCATAGCTTTTCAATACCAGTATTGAAAAATTAATGTAATGGTGTAGTAAATCAGTGTATAGTGGTACATTAAAAATAATCTTGCTGAAGTGGTCTTACGAGAGTGTATTTCTGCATCTGGTAAGTAGTATTATGACAATTCCAAATGTCAAGTCTCAGACCATTATGATTTGAAATTTAATAAGAAAATACCCATAATTCAATCCAATGTCAACAAAGTAACTCCATCTTCAGTAAGTGGAATCCAGCAATACCATATAAGGCAGCATTTTTATTCAGGATTTCAGTAACAAAATGAACTGTAAAAGCAAAGTCCAAAGTAAAAAATGCAACTTATTAAAATGCTTGCTTTGTTTTATAGTGCTTGTGTATTAACACAACATATTAAACTGAATGTAGATGTTCTTGGCCAGCCAGTGGTTTCCCCAAGTTACTGTCTCAGCAACTGCCCTTTCACATAGCATAAAGGACCCTGTGTTACTTTTTGCTTTCATGGATCTCACCAAAACTTGCCAGATCAAGTCAGCATCTCAAATCAGGAAGAAACATGTTAAAATAAAACACCACTTAAAATGTATAGCAGTTGTTTTTCAGCTGTAATCACTGGCTGCAACTCTTAGCTTACGGATGGCCAGTGCAGGAGCCTCTTCCTGAGAAATATGCTCAACGGAACACAAAGTGGCAAATTTGTCTGGTAGGATTTCTGTTACAAAAAATGCTGCCTAAAAGGCTCCTTTCTCATTAGCATTCCATCCCATGCACGTCCCAGTTGTAGCTAGTGCCACAGCTACTCTCCCACTCCTGAATACCAAAAAGCAGCTAGGCAGTAGGTCATGAGCAATATCTAGTGCATGAGGGTCCCCAAATGGGAATATGATTGTGTGCTATAGTGGAATAAAGCTGCAGGCTTTAGGGAAGTGCATCAGATACAGTCCAAATGGTTGTGTGATGCACATAATACATGTGGCCTGACAGTCCTGGTACTGACGGGGTTGGGTCTCGAAAACAGAGCTCAGTACTAACAGCTTAATCTGACACGTACTTCAGCTTATTGACTCGGAGCCTTTCCTTTAGTTGAAACCAAATTTTGCCTAAGACCTATCAGATAGTCTTGATTCAGCTGGCATCAGGGATGGAGGCTTGTCCCTCTCAGAAAATCACTTTGTTGAATTCTTTAATTCAGCATTTTCAAAACTTTTAAAGGACATACCTGTTTTAGAAAACTAAATCAGTTACTGTCTACTTTAACTCCTCCCATACTGTTGTCACTTCACATTTTACGAATCTCACCTTGACTAGAACTTCCATTTGTATTACAATGGGTTAATCACAAGAACAGCCTGCAAATGCAAGCTACCAAACCGGAACCAACTCCGAAGAAGAAAGGCAATTTCATACTTATCTAAGGCAATTTTGACCTTTGTAGCACTTTTGAAAAAATGTCACTCAGGTACACAAAATTGCCAGGATAATCTACTTTCTGAAAACCACATCCAAAAAGAATTTCATGTAATCTTTCTAATATTTTATGAGCATGACGGCTCACCCCATAAACAGACCCAGCAAGTGGATTCCCTTGAAACCTGTGAAGAATGGGGATGGTTTTTACACCGTTTCTCAATAAAGAACTATAACTTTGTGTTGTAGGGCATGTTTTCCTATTTTCCCACAATTTACTTTCTACCAAATAGAAGAAGTATAGTGACCTGATGTACTCAAATCTTAGTTAACTGGTGAAAGCTGACCATTCTTCTCTCTCTATATATGTAGGGAAACATATAGGGAAGCTATAGGGAAACATAGCCTTTGGTCTGGTTTCAGCACCATGATTTATGACACTATCTCTGTTGCCAGTTTCTTGGAAATTGAGGAGTTTTTAGAAATTTGCATCTCTAAATGCAATTAGATTTGCATATTCAGTTTTTGTTTAGTTTTCTACATAGACATATTTAACCAGTAGTTTGGTTAATTTATCTAAATATTTCCTTTCCTCCCTTCAAAATAAGCATATTACTTGTATGATTTTTAACTGATTATACAGAAACTTTTGTTCTTGGTCATTGTTTTAAAAATCTAAAATTGGTTTTCCCAGTAGATTTGGAATGTATTAAACTAAGTAGAATTTATTATTGTGCCTACATGACCTAACAGCAGGGTTTCCCTCTGCTGTTCTTGCAATGTCAACTGAGATGACTTTGCCAAATTTCTAATGTCTATCTCACAAGAATTTTTAACACATATTAACACAGATTCAAAAGTTTACCAGGCAATAGATGAAATTTCAAAAGATTTTACATGGTGTAATTTTTAAACTTACTTACATGGAATTTCCAACATACATACTTCATTTTTTTTTTCAAGAAGTATATGAACAGTTAAAAATTTAAACTTACTTTATCTTACTAAGGTCTGAACTTTTGTAATTTTACTTACACCTGGAATCCATTTGGATTGGTTGGTGTCTGTGGCTTAGTGCCTTCATGTAGCAAGGTCTCTGCCCAAGAGCTGCTACAGTAGTAGCCCACCAGGTACTCATCCTATAATCCTCCTAGATAAACTAATTATCTCTTTAATATATTGACATTCTTTTTAAGCAAGCCAAGAAAATAAAAATCAGTAGGCTCCTTAGAGTTTTTATTTCATACACTGAGGACAGGTCTTTTGCTGGTACACGGCGCTTTAAACTATATGGGTTTTTCAAGTGCTGTACTATCTTTTTTTGTTCCATGTTTAGGATAACATATGATGACAGTATGTTATTTCTGAGATGTCCTTGGCATACTGTCAGTAATCCTCTACTCAAAAAATCCTGTTGTAAGGATCATACCTTACTTAGAGAAGTAAGGTAACCCTTTAGGAATCAATCTGCAGCAAGTTACTGATCCAATGCAGTGTTTATTCATAGTGGCTACTGACAGGGACTCAATAATACGTAAGAAAACCCACACTACTGAGACCACTCATTATTATGCTTTTAACTTCCCCAGCTTTAGAAAAATGAATGTGCCGGGCAGAAATATCTGCGATCATTTTGTCCCTCGGATTCTTCACTTTTTAGGAGGCATTTATCTTCCTAAAAGCTAAGTGGTTGCTTTGGTGTGTGAAACAACTGAGGAAACGTTTCTGTTCCTGCGAAGGCAACCACTGCAAAGAGCAGTGACACCAGAGCGAGAACACCTTGGGTACCTACCCAACCACCAGGAAGGTGCCAGGCACCTGGATCACCTGGATAACGCCCCGGCCCCGCGGTGGGCGCGGGCACCACTGCGCGCGGCGCTCCGCTCC